>KK116363.1:552443-565336 GCA_000611955.2 Stegodyphus mimosarum
ATTTCATTACTAATTTATTACAGTTTATGTGATGCGGCGAAAACTGAAACATAGCTCAATAAATTATAAACATACTTAAACACACTGTTTTACACAGTAGCTGAAATACATTCGTAAAAAATAGTATATTTAATGACTTGCCAGTTTAGTTTAATTCAACAGCGTGAACAATGATTATTTCATATATTTTTCGCAACTTGAAAGTATAAACACAATAAAATGTTGTTTTGTTTTAATAGCATATAACATAATTAAAAAATAACGTTTCATAAAGCATTCTACATTCCACAATATCAATAGGATGCTGGCATATATCGTAAGCACGACATAAACAAGAGTACGACGGGTCTACGAGCTACGTCACAAACAGGCAGCCAATGATTGCTGAGCTACCCGAATGCACAAACCTTTAGGATATTTTAGAAACCTTGGGTCTTTAGGAATATCGTAAGGGAAAATGTTATATAAATATGTGAAAGTACTGATCCTTGGGGCACTCCAGCGAAAATGTTTCTCGTGGTAGAAACAGAATTGCCAATTTTCACTGCAAAACTTCTGTTTTGGAGATAGAAAGTAATAAGTCTAATACAAAGATCGGGAAGTTCAACGTGATAAGTTTGTAAATAAGTCCCCGGTGCCAGAACCTATCACTGTACTCCATTAGAAGACATACAGACAGGCAAATTTGGCTCGTTCCGCCGAATCATCCCTGGTATCAAGCTGATTGTCCTGGAAGATCCCTTGCTATTGACTGCGATAGATGTGTTCAGACAACACTTTCCCGATTCTTCAGTGGACACCTGAAAGGACTCACTTTCGAGAGAGGTTACAAGATGCACCCAATTTGTTCTAAATGTCAAAATGCACCGGCTTCACCGACACATATACTTGAGTGCCTGGAATTGTCTCTTGAGGACCCTTACAAGTCTCCTGTGTTTGTTTTCGATTTTTTGAAGGTGAATGGACTCATGGACCTCGTCTAGTAAATTCCTAGACATGGAGATAAGCAACAACAACAACAACAGAACCTATCAAAAGCTTTGCAATATCTAGGAAAATACATCCGGTTGGGAACTTACAATTGAAACAATCAGTAATATAGTTGATGACACGAAGCAGCTGGTGATTAGTACTATGACGATGACGGAAGCCAAAGTGTTCTTCTGGAATGTAGAAGCTCTATGGAATAATTTGATTAAGATGATATAGAATAATTTTTTTAGCTATTTTAGGAAGTTGACTGAGGAGGCTAATTGGGCAGTATTTCTGTGGAAATGTTGAATTTTGACGCGGTTTGGGGAAGACGATGATGGCATGTTTCCATATATTAGGAAAGTAAGAGAATTTGATGATAGAGTTGATAATCTTAGTAAGACAAGTGACAGCATTGATAGGAAGATGTTTCAGCGCTTTAGTAGAAATACGATCAGCACTGGAGCTTTTTTGGTTTTTAAGGAGCTAATATAATAGGCAACCAGCTTAGGCGTGGCCAGGAATGTAAAGTTCAAAAGAGATGGGATTTTTAAGAAGGTACTAACAAAGCTGTATGTTACATACAGCTTTGGGTACTAACAGTTTCAGTAACTTTTGAGATATGATTGTGGTCGTAAGGGGTAGTATTGATCGTAAATGTTTCTTCTAGTATATCTGCAAAGATGTTAGCTTTATCTTCGTCTGAATAAATGATTCTGTTGGTAGCATGAAGTGGCGGAATTTGCTTGAAGGGTTTCTTAAATTTCTTATCAATGTCAAAAAGAAAATTATCTTCAGTTGAGGAAGTTTCACCAGCTTTGCGTCTTGAAGTTATTAATATCCTTTTTGATGTCACGTTGAAGAGCGTTCAGTTGCGTTTTGAGCCTTGGGTCTCGCATATTTTGCCAGTTCTTCCTAATACGAATTTACATTTGATTTTCTGTCTTATGCTGGCTGAAAGAGGAAGAAAAGGATGAGAACTGATGAATTTATTGGTAGAGAAATTGATAGCATTTTGAATATATGTGGTAAACTTCTTGATTTGAGACTCAATATCGTCTTCATTGATGATTTTGGGATTTCTAGAAATGGTATCTGAAATGATTTTTGTGAATTTCTTCCAGTGTGGGAAGTTCCAGTGTCAATACTCCTGTCCAGTAAAGCTGATTTTAAGAAGGGTGGGATTACGGTCAGATGAGAGAGCTGGAATAACAGAAATTTAGCAGTTATAGTCGAGGCTGTTGGAACGAAAAAAGTCAATAATAGAAGAGCTATTATAGCCGTAATGCGTAGGTTCATCAGTGGCATTAATGGTAAAATTTTTGTTTTGAATCATACTAAAAATTTCTCGTTCTTTTCTATTGCTAGCTTCATCTAGAATGGCATCATAACAAAGAGTTAGAAATTGTTGAAGATCTATAGGAAATGTGAAGTGAAATCATTTGAGCATTCAAATAAGGTAATTGTAGTCGAACAGAAATTAGTTAGGTATTCTAAGTCTTTTTACGAACGAACTAAAACTCTCATGTTTGTATTTTCAATAATATGTTTGGGGTATAATGAAACTATACATCTTAGTGTAGTGGACCTTTAAGAAAATTGAAGTTACTAATCTCATTTTTGCGGAAAAAGTTAAAATATATTAGTTTAGGAAGGTTTGAAGAACATATTTCTGTGAATTTATGAAATATAATAATCATTTAAATCATTGGTCAATTCTGTAGGTAAAATGTTTGGTTTATAATAACATTGGAAAAAGTGAACAAGTTTGAAATTTCTGGAGGGATTTTATATGATGTATGAAATTTATTGGACCTGTTTAATGATATTTAATAAAATTTTAGAATTCTGCATAATATTTCAAAAAATGCTGAGTGCTTATTTCAAACGTAAATACAGAAATAGATTTTATGACAATTATTTAACCTTATTCTCTTAGTATGCTTATAGTTTTGACTATACAAATTAAAAAAAAAAAAAAATTAAAAGCATGAATATGTTACATTCAGAAATATTTCTGTTTTCTATGTTTCACAATTACAATTTGAAAAGTTCAGTGATCAAGTAATGTAAACAGCTAAGTTATGTGTAAGATATTAACACACTGGGAATGTAGTTATGAATGTAAAATGGAAACATTTTGTATTACTTTCTAATTCCCAAAATTTTCCAATGCTTGAGTTTAGCTTTTAATATTTCAGGGTACCCCTTGGAAAAAATTGGTGATTTTTTGGTGCCCTCCCCAGTAAAATGGTATCTAAAACATAATGCAGTAAAACATAATTAAAACAAACAAAAAAAAGTATAATCCCTATAAACAGCATTTTAAATGAAACAATGAAATAGCATAAAAAAGGAAATACATATTATCTCATCTGCACACTACAAAAAGGAAATATTGGCCTGTCTTATTTAGAAATTTCTGTGTCATACAAAATTCCTTAACAGCATCCAAAAACTTTCTAAAATTATCTGAACTAGAACCTGTATACTGCTGTTGCCACATAAACTTGCAAAAACATCATAGGCGCGACTGTTGGTGGCATTTCTTCCGACAAACCCATTCAAAGCCATCTGAATGATCTTTATGTTCAACCATATGCATTTTCTTTATAGAAACAGGACACTTATAATGACTACTAAGTAAACCTTCATTTACACATCAGTCAATTAATGTTTTTTTTTCCCTTTTGTTTCAAATCGTACAGAAACTTAAAATTAATCTTAATACAGCTATTTTACGGTGTAAATCACAAAATAAGCAACACATATATTGCCTAACCAACATAAATAAGCCCTTATAAATATTTTCCCCATTAGTCAAATTCACTGCAATCATGCAAACAATCATGTCAGTAGGGTTTCCAACATATATCTTTCGGTCTCATAATCTTTTAACGAACGATGAGCAACAGAGAAACAATGTTGTTTGTAAACAATAGAAAATAGCATTAAAAAATGGAAATTGGATATGGTAAGCTTCATTTGGAATAATTTGATGTATCTGGTTTTGAGTCTCAATAATAGAAATAAAAGTATTATGTGTGAAAACTCTGAAATAAAGGAAACTGGTACTTGCATCTCAATGCCGCCACCGGTGCAATTTTTTAAAATGAAAAGGTAAAAGTTACTTATTTTAAGTACAAGTTGATGGCTTTCATGCCTTTATTTTAGAAAAATTCTCAAACTATTGATATTTATCATAAATCAGTAACCATTATCAACATATGAAAAGGAAACATACTTTAGCAATTTAGAAAACAAATTTGAATTATTAAATAAGGATTACTATACATTAAAAATTAAAACGCTTGCTTTCTCCTTCAAATCTTTCTGTAATTTTTTGCACTATTCTTCCTAAGTACAGTGATGCGTTTCTCTTTAAAAAAATATCAGATACTTGCAGATACTCAGCTTTGGGCAGCCCTCAGTAACAGTAGTTATCTAGGAAACATATTTGCTCATTATACTCTTCAGAAAATTCTCAGCTGAATTCTATATTCCTATAGAAATTTTACCGCAATTTCTTCCATTACTGGCAAATTCCACAAGGTCATATTTCAAAACTATGGTTAAGGCAAAAAATATTACAATTTATTTACAAAATCTGTTGTAACTTGGAATACAAGAAAAAAGGATGCATGAAAAAATAGTGGCGTTGCTTGACTGAAGGACTGTTATGAGCATGATTGCTAGAAGAATAGTTATGCACATGGTTGCTAGAGTTCGACACATTCTGAAAATTTTCCAACTTCTGTTAATGTGATTGTGTTAATACATAAGCACCAGCAAACTTAACAATATTGATGGCATAGAATGTTGATCCATGCTGAAAAGTAAACTTGGCAGCTGAGGCAGATTAAATATTGATCTTTATTTTACTTGACTTTGGCGGCCATAATTCACTTGAGACTCTAATGAAGCCTGTTCAAGAACATTTATAGTTTTGATAGTGTTGTGATAGGAAAAGAGCAGCCAGGCAGCATCTTAATGAGAACAGAGGTATAAGCAAAGTGCAAAGTTATCCAGTGTGGAAGCTCACCAAGAGAAATGTTCTCAGACTTTTGAGTTCAATTTCCAGTTTTGGTATATCATCAGCATTATGCAAGTCGTATGATATGGATGGATCTAGAAATGATGCAGCCTAGAAATATTTATGACTGTTTTTAGAATGGAGACAGCAAATACCAAAATTAAAAATGAGAAATTATGGAGCTACTGTTAATTTAAATTATAATTTGGATTTACAAATTTTTTATTATATATATGTATATTTCAGGATTGGAAAAATATGCCACTAATCATAAAAAGTAATGTACCTAAAACAACAGTACCTAGAGCCATCCAAATTTGAAAACGTAGGTTTCCACCCAAATATGTGCACCTGGAAGCCCAAATTTGGAATTTGTTTTATTATCTATTTCATATTTTGTAAAACTTTAATGAATTTTTGATGAACAACTGAATGATTTAAAAGCTAGCAGTGGCAACACTCTGCGGGGGGGGGGAATAACCTTTTTATCTCCAGGGCACGGAACTGTGTATGTGTAAAGATATGCCTATTTAAAAATTATTTTGCGGTATTGCTGTTGAATTGAATTTTATGGTTTAAGTGCGAAGAACATGATATTTAATAAATAAAGGTAACACGCAAAACATTAAAACAATGCTCCTTTGGACATAATTTAAAATCTGAAACCTTTTAATTTAAAAAAAAAAAATTTTTTTTTTTTATTTGACATTGTCAAAACATTTTTCGTCATTTAAAACACTTCTATAAAGGGAAGATATGACTAGGACTACAAAAATAAAGGTCGGATAAGGACTTCTAAGCTGGATCAGGAAGTATATATATACGTAGCGTTTTCGGAAACTAAGTACCGTTTCATTCTAGCGCCATCGCAGTGCTGTGGTAAGCGTCCCGCGCATGTGCACTAATCTTTCTTGTTCACTGACTTTCAACTGTCGCCATTTTGGTTGTTCTATGTTGTGTTTTCAGTTTGCTGTGCACATTCAAAATGTTTAAGACAATTAGTTCTCCCGCTGACTGTGAGATTCGTGCCGTGATTAAATTTTTGAACGCGAAGAATGTTAAACCGGCCGAAATTTATCGTCAAGTGACAGAAGTTTACGGTGAATACACGATAAGTGATGGAATGGTGAGAAAGTGGGTAAGAATGTTTAATGCAGGTCGAACAAATGTCCATGCCGAGGCTTGGAGTGGTCGGCCTTCTGTTGTCACCGATGATTTGGTAAGGAAAGTTGATGAAGCAATTCATGAGAACAGACGCTTCACAATGACAACTCTTTCAGAGGCATTTCCACAAATTTCACGCACTGTTTTGTTCGAAATTGTGCCTGACCGCTTGAATTTGAATTATCGCAACCTGTGTTCCCGATGGGTTCCAAAAATGCTCACTGATGTTCACAAAGCAAAGCGACTTGGTAGTGCCCTGACATTTCTCACGCGGTACAGTGATGAGGGAGAAAACTTTTTAAACCAAATTGTGGCAGGTGATGAAACTTGGGTGTGTTATTTCACACTAGAATCGAAACAACAATCGATGGAGTGGAGACACACTCATTCTCCGAAAAAACAAAAGTTCAAAGTGACAATGTCATCACAAAAAATCATGTGCACTGTTTTCTGGGATAGGAAAGGCATTTTGCTTACTGAATTTCTTCCCAGAGGTGAAACCATTAATGCGGCACGATATTGTGAGACTTTAACGAATCTAAGGCGTGCCATTCAAAACAAACAGAGAGGAATGCTCAGTAAAGGAATTGTGTTGCTCCATGACAATGCTCGGCCCCATACTGCTGGTGTCACTCAATCGTTAATTCGACAGTTTCATTGGGAGCAGTTCGATCATCCGCCGTACAGCCCGGACTTGGCACCGTCCGACTATCACTTGTTCCTGCACATGAAGCGTGAGCTTGGTGGCAAGCACTTTGGATCTGACGATGACACGAAAAATGCTGTGGAGTCGTGGTTATCGAAACTGGCGGGAAGTTTCTTTGACGATGGTATACAAAAACTGGTCACCCGCTATGACAAGTGTTTGATCATTGGTGAAAACTATGTTGAAAAATAGTTTAAGACATGTATTTTCATGTAAAAATAAAATTGGATTCGAAAAAATTGTTTTACTATTTTTTTTTCAAAACGGTACTTAGTTTCCGAATACGCCTCGTATTAGTAAAGACATAAAGTAAGAAATTTAGAACTACTTCTTTCACAAAGGCGAAAATTGAAATTCATAATTAATAAATTTCAGATAATTCTATAAATGCAACAAAGAATTTTAAATTAAAAAATGTTTTGTAAATATATATGTAATGATTTCGATGAGCATAGAAGCTTAGCTTGCAATCGTCGTAGCTGAGCGTGGAGCCTTACAGATGAAGATTACAAAACATGAATATGAAGAATTTCCAGTCTTTATTTTCACACATATAAAATCATCTCCATAGATGTTTATCCGATCATAATGAAATCCAATACATTTCTAGGATTCAATCATAATGAAAGATGATAAATTGCTATTTACATTGATTCTTAGAATTAAGATGCAGGCACTTTAGACGGGGATGCAAAGTGAGGAGTTATTAGCAAGGTGGAAGCTAGCAGAAGGAGGGAATGATGTAATTAGCTCACCAGAGTATTTATATCAGAGTAGGTGTGATTCTAGAGAAAGCTATAATTAGTTAATATTAGTTTTGGTTTTCACTCTTCAAGCAGTGTTACATAATGTCGAAAGATCTCAAATTCAGGAGAACAGATGAATTAAGGGGGCGATCACCAAATTTAGCATGTTAATTTTAAGATCGCTAATTAGTTTTTAAAGCAGCTATCATATTTTATTGTATTTACATATGTATATGTAAAATATAAAATTATGATGGGTTTACTCTAAGCAAACAAAAACCTCTAATTAACTTTCCGCAATTTCAAGATCTTTTCCCTAGACCAGTGCTTTCCAGAACTCTCTAGCCTGTTATGTAACTGCTACTATAAATAGCTGTATGCGCTATTTTTTTTCAGATTGCTTAAGACTAGTACTTTCCATAACTCTCTTGCCTAATATGTAGCCGCTACTATAAATAACTCTGTGCCATTTTTCATCAGACTGCTCATTACTATTGCCTGCTATACAAACGCTTTGCTCTGTCTCTTCGTTTTTCCTTTGTTAAAAATATTTATGACTTTGAGTTCTAAATTTACTGGTATTACTATTTAAATTATTATTGAATATCTGATCTTCATGTAAAGAAAAATGAGCTATCATTTTAATCGAATAAAGATGTGGAGTTTTAAAGTGAAATTCTGCTGTCTTCAATGTGCAGCCGCCCACTCGCAGTGACAACTTCAGGACTCTCAACTGCAAATATTACAGTATAATTAATAAGCCACCAGGATAAGTTGTGTGGGAAAAAACTCCTCTGGATTTCAATGTTAACTCCATCGCAGTGTGAAAATATATCAAGGTCAAGCTCTTAAATAGTGTGTCAATCCTCTGCAGACAGATTCGCTTTTTTCTGCTGTGCTCTTAAATTCAAGAACTTTGGTATGGATTATTTGTGCTATGTGCTCTTAAGTTCCAATGCTTCAAAAGATTTGGTGTTGATTATGCTTACAAGATCAAACACCATGTCAACAAATACGGAAGAAAAAGAACAAAAAATTGAATCTGCCAGTCAGTATGGATAAATTTCAGTATGCTATATTTGATGGACAGAGTTTCAATATACGCATTAATAAATGTTTGTTATTGTTTGAGAAAAAATGTGAACATAAGAATATTGCCGAAAAAGACAAGTCATTGGTGTTCTCTTGAGTGCCTCCGAGGTGAGGCCTTAGCATTTTTTTTACGAGAATGCGTCAAATTAGATTGGCCAACAGTAAAAGAAAAGTTTCTTATGTATTTTGCCCATGCAGGAATCGTTAGTGATTTTGTTAGTATTAATTACTCTAAATTCAATGACATTGAAAAATATTTTAGAGAAATATTGAAATGTGCTGCGAGTCTAAAATTAAACGAAATAGTATTATGAATTTACTAGATTACCTTTTGGTTGGAAAAATTCTCCAGATGTCTTTCCAAGAGCTCTTAGACAAGTTTTAAACAAATATCAGATTCACTTTGCTTTCGGTTATTTTGATGATATCATAGTATTTTCTCCAAATTTTGATGAGCATTTAAATCATCTTAAAATATTATTTTATATATGTGAGAAAGAAAATATAAAATTAAAACAATCTAAATGTAATTTTGCTAAGGAAAAAATAAATTTTCTAGGATATGAAATTCAAGCAGGCAAATACTAGCCCAGTAATGCAGAAGTTATTACGAAATAGCAACCCCTTAAAAATATTAAAGAATTGCAAAGAATTTTAGGAATTATAAACATATACCATAAGTTTATTCAAAATTATGCAAAAATTAGAACCCCTTTAATGAATTTACTTAAAAAAAGATACCCCCATAAGTGGACTGATGAATGTCAAACAGCTTTTCAAAAATTGAGATGCATTAATTTCTAGACCTATTTTAAATTTGTTTAATCCAAAATACCCATGTCATGTATTTGTTGATGCATCTAAAGAAGCTTGTTGGTGCTATTTTAAAACAACAACACCCAGATGGCAGTTTACATCCAATTGCTTTTCATTCTAGAAAATTAAGAGCTTATGAACAAAATTATGCAACTACTGAGCTGGAATATTTAGGTATTATTGATGCAATAGATAAATTTTATTATTATTTATATGGTAATCATTTTACTGTACATACTGATCATGCTGCTTTAGTTTGGCTTAAAAATATTAAACAGCCTACTGGTCATTTATTTAGATGGCCTTTAAAATTATCTATGTATGATTTTAAGTACAAGAAAGGTTCCATTAATGTTGAGGCAGATATGCTCTCTAGAAATCCTATTTGTCAACATTTAAGTTTACAAGTTAATTTATTACCATTAGAAGAAATTAAAGAATATCAAAATTTAGATAATGTTTGCAATCCTAAGTATAAGAAAGTGAATGCTGTGTTAACTATTAAAAAACAAGGACTGTATAAAATTGTAATCGCAATATCTGTTCGTACTGAATTACTTGAAAAAGCTCATATTCAGTTTGGTCGTATTGCCGTGTTCTCGATGCTAAATTTTATTATCTCCTCAATATTATGGGCCAGGAATTGTTCAGGATGTAAGAAATTATTGCAAGCATTGTGAAGTATGTCAATTCAATAAGAAATCAAAGCAAAAGAAATTTGGGTTAATGCAAAATTTACCATCTGTCAGTGAACCTTTTGAAATATTGTCTATTGATACTGTTAGTGTTTTAAATTATTATAATTCTACCAAAAAGTATATTTGCATTATTATTGATCATGCAACTAGGTATATTTGGACATTTGCTTCTGAAAGTGTAACTATTGATACTTACATAAATTGTTTAAGGCAAATTTTTCGAATTCAGGTACCAAAGAAAATTTTAAATAAGGAAAATGCTGCTTTCACATCTTTAAAATTTAAGCACTTCTTAAGGAATTAAAATGTAAAACAATTATTAACTACTACTAATAGACCCCAAACTAATGGTAAAGTTGAGCATGTTAATCAAACAATTATAACTAGATTAAAATGCAGACTAAATTCTTATCAAGGTAATGTTCTATGAATAAAATTATTATCCCAAGTAACTGAAGAATATAATAATACCCCTCATTCTGTAACCAAATTCCCACCATCATATTTAATGTATGGAAAATTACCTTATAATTTTACTTCAAAATCAAGAATTATATCCACCAATTGAAGAAACTAGGAAAATTGCTAAAAAAAGATCTGATGTAAATCATAATGTAAATAAAGAAAGATATGATGTTCACTATAAACACAGTAATTTTGAAATAGGTGATTTAGTAATGTGTGAAGAATTTCAATACACATAAACTCTCTCCTCCTTTTGCAGGACCTGACAAAATTTTAGAGCAATATTCTGAAGTTACTTATGAAATTGATAAACCTAATCCTTTAACTAAAAAGAAATCAGAAATTGTTCATTCAACCCGATTAAGACTTTTAATTCAGCAAGTGAATTTATATTAACTTTAGAAGTAGTAAAATTCCAGTTTCTGTTCAAAATTAATTAATTTTTAAAACATTTTCAAAATTCTCCATTAAAATTTTTTTCCCGGTTATGACATTTAATACTTGATTTAGACTACAAACTCTAATTATGACCAATTATTTTTAATGATCTTGACCTTTCCCAGTCTGGCTCCTTTGCCTTTCCTTCTTCCCAGAGTTTTTCCATTCAAAATTTGTTATATATGTCCCCCACAGCCCAGAAGATGAGAAGAGGATTACACACATATTTTTGAAAATCTGGCTTTTACACCAGATTTTCATTTGAAGACAAATGTTTTTATTCTTTTTCTATGACACTAGGCTTTACACTATGTGTATTGTTTCTTGTATCTTCTCTTTAGGGAGGATACGAGAAGTGATACCACATGCCTGCTGTTCCCCTAGGTAATACTCCTAACACCCCCTCAAAATTTTATCCTTTTTTTTTGCTAGGAGATTCAATTTAATTTTTGTTGTTATGGTCAAGATACTGGCTTCGGTCTTTTCATATTTTTTATACCAGCCATGATCCTCTGACGCACACACATAACACATAATTTTAGAAAACAGAAATTTTCTTTATTTTTCTTTCTTACATAATTTTGTAACAAAATTTTCTTCTCTTTCTTCTTGTTGTAGGGTAATATTTATTTCTAGTTTCCAAAATTCTAAAAAAGACTAACTTGATCGTACAAGTTACTTGTCTTCAGTTTAATTTTAATTTTGTAAGATTTTGTATTTTTCATTTTGATTTTGATTCATTTTATTTAGAATTTATTTTTTACAACACTTTGATATAATGTACAATGCCCAAAATCAGTTACCTTTTATTAGGCAATAGAGGTTTTTTGATATTTTGTACTTAAGCACCCCCCCAACCATCAGCAATTAATCATGCTGATTTTTTGCAGAGGACATGCCAAATTAATCATCAAAAGTATTAGTGTATAATTTAGTATTGCATGATATTATTATATTTTTACATTCAATTTTTATTGCATTAAGTATGTGTACCTTCAATAAGAAGAATTTATTTAATTAATTCCAAAATTATATATTATATTTTCACTAAATATAAAAGGCCATTTCAATGCTCTGAGTTTAACTAAATATGAAAATTATATTTTTCTGAATATGGAAATTATATTTTACTAAATGTGAAAATATCTTGAAAATTATATTTTTACTGAACAGACTTTTTTACTTTATGAAAAACATGTGAACATTGACTTTGAAAGATTTTTAGTGAACTTTGAACATTTACCTGGTGAAATTAATGTTTCATTCAACAATCAAAAAGACATTGGACATTTTGAAGGAAGTTGAGGACTTTCATATTTCTAATTTATTATTTAATATTATTGTCTTATTACTGTTTAAATTAGATGTTTAGTTCTAAATTATATCTTTAGTTATAAATTATAAATTTTATTGTCAAATTTTATAATTCAGAATTTTCCTAAATATATGAGAAAGAGCATGAGTGTGATAGGGCATAGCTAAAGCCTGTATGTTATGTTCTGGATGTTCCATGTCTTTTCTCATACTTTTCTTGCTTCACTAATATACTAATGCTTTGCTCTCCTGTCCTCTTGTTTTTAGGGGGAGGGAGATGTAAAATATAAAAATTACAATGGCTTTGCTCTAAGCGAACAGCAACCTCTAATTCACTTTCCACAATTTCAAGATCTTCCCCATAGACCAGTACTTTCCAGAACTCTCTAGCCTGTTATGTAACCACTACTATAAATATCTCTAAGTACCGTTTTTCTTCAGATTGCTTT
>KK116363.1:567683-579886 GCA_000611955.2 Stegodyphus mimosarum
AATTCATTCTAGATACAAAACCTAGAGAATAGTCTAATTGCATAAACTTTTTTTTCTACATGTGTAGAAAAATATGAGTTACTTTCTCTCACATAACATGCTTTCCATTACTTACTTTCCAGACAACGCTTTCGTCCTTTGATATAATCCACTTTATGATTAAACAGTATGGCAAATACATAAGGCTATCAGGAACAATATCTAGACTAGAAAACGTGTTTTCATCTTTCACAGCTTTTTAAAGCTTTTTGGGATATTTTCAGACGTTAGATCATCATGAGAAAACATGTAGAAATTATGAAATTAAAAATATGAAATAGTGATTTATGACTTTAAGGGAATCAAAATTTACCAAAAAAATCTTATTTATGTGTTTGCTTTATTAAACATTTTTTTTAATGTAAGTTATTTAATTTGCTTAATTTTTTATTCTAATACTTCCTCTTTTTTTCTGTATTAAATGTAATTTCTTGTTAAGTTACGAAGTTCCATTGTTCAAATCCCGTATTTGCCGCATTGAGAATTCCCTCTAAATTGTCAATTTAAATTTTTTTATTTTCAACAAAATCTTTCACTTTCTTCGTAATCTGTAGTGATATTTATAATATTTTTGAAGACAGCAGGCAGTGTCAAATTGTCGAGAATGAAGTGGAAAGCAAATGATGCATTCAGGAGAAAGCGTGGAGGAAAAAAGTTTCACTTCTCAATTGAAATCTTAGTCGGTGACTGAATAAAATTATTTGCATTGCAGCAGTAAGGTTGTATGATGCAGATTAATTTTGAAATGATGCAGTTTAGATTGATGTGTTAAAAATAGTCAATAATTTTTATGGTATATTGTAAATGGTCTCTAATTTTATGATATATTATAAATAGTCATTAATTTTTAGGATTTTCATATATATATATCTATGTATTTGTGTGTGTGTATATATGTATGTGTATATATATATATATATGTGTGTGTATATGTATACTTTAAGATGTGTTAATCAGAAATGTGCAATCATTAAATAATTTAAAAACTTTTTGTTATATTTACATGTGATTTATTTGAATAGTATGCATAAACTGATTGAATTTGAAGGTGTTATCAGACATTTTTTTTTTGTATGAAATGTAGATTTTTAAAAGTTGAATAAAGTATAAAATGTGATATTTTTGAAGTTAAAATTCATGATCTCTTTCATATAGGATGGCTTACTTTTCCCTGGCTTTAAGGAATTTATTTTATTGTAGGATTCCTTATCATGTAAAGTTAAATGTTTTTGCTCCAAATAGGTAGGCTTATTTGTAATTATTATGTCTCTTATTAAAAAGCTGTTTAATATTATTAAATTTTAATATTAATATCATTACCTACAGAGGTACATCTTTCAGTTTGAGCAGTACTTTTTTAGCAATAGTTCTGCTTTAAAATTTTTGTACTTGTGTATTAACTCAACCACCTTGTTGCAATTTCACAATTTTTTACAGATGAAAAGGTAAAAATTACTTACTGGGCACAAGTTTGTGATTTTTGTATCTTTTTTTTACAAAGGTTCCCAAACTACCGATATTTATCATAAGTCATTAGCCATTATCAACATATGAAAAGAAAACTTACTTTAGCAATTTAAAATACCATTTAAATTATTAAAAAGAGATTACATTAAAGAATAAAATACTTACATTCTCAAATATTTCTGTAATTTTCTTGCTCTACTCTTCTCTCGAAGTACACAATGATCTGTTTTCACTAAAAAAAAAATAATAATAATAAAAAAAAAATCAGAATTATGGAGGCTTGGCTTCATACTACCCTTGGCAACAGCAGCTGTTGGGGAAATGCAATTTCTTGTTGTCCTTTTAGAAAATTTATCCCTCTCCTTAGGCAGATAGCCCTCGAGTGCTTTGCCATAATTAAATAAACCAAAACAAAACCATAAAAATTAAATTTTTAAAATCTTTGTTGAAATATCATAATGTAAATTTTGCAATCCTTGCCTTAAAAGTCTTTTATAAAAACTGTTGCATTTATTTTAGAACTAAAATATTTCTTTTATATATTCATAAAATTGTATTAAAATTAATTATTTACTCATTATAAAACAAACCATGTTTTCTGTTGTAAAGCAATGTAACATATATTTTAGAAATAAATAAACAAGAAACTAACAAAATACAATATAATAACAAAGTAAACTTTGATAAAAAAATGGGCATGTCTTCTATAAATGAATCAGCATAGGTACTTGCCAATGGCTGTGGTATGCTTAAATACAATAGCATATAAAAACCTCCATTTCCTATACATGATAACTGGCTTTTAGCATTGCATAATTATATCAAAGTTATTAATTATGAAGTAGGACCATATAATTATTCAAATTACACAGTTGAAATAAAAGCAAATATGTAAAATTGCAAATTCATATTAAAATGAATAATTTGTATATTCAAGTTAGTTTTTATAAATTTAGTGACTAAAAGGAAATTTTACTTTGCCTTACAATAATAATTAAAAAAAAAAAAAACTAGATTTTAGAGCCTGCATACTCATTACTTATTTTAAACAATCATAACAAATTTCAAAATTTTGTAACCTAACTAATTTTCATTATTATCACTTGTATTATTACATTTCTAAATTTCTTATATAAAACTGGACACAGCTTTCTTCTGGTACAAACATATCCATCTATTGGGCAAATCCACTTTCACTAATTGATGCATTAATTCATCAGTGGTTAAGGGGTGCTTCAGCAGTTACTATATAAAGGCCTCAATTTCTTGTATGAAGTAGATGGCTTTTTTGAACTGCATATAATACAAAAAAATTAAACCTTACTTCATTATATATAAAAAAATAAAAATAGTAATTAAGTAATAATAAATAAATGAGGTGGGAGTTTATCTTAATATATTTTACCTTTGCATTTAATTAATTAATTATAACAATATTCAGTATTATGGTTTTCATATTTTTATGTTAGTATACAAAAGCAAACTTTTTATTACATTTTTCTACACTATATTCAAAAATATTTCATTACTGTTTGTATTGATATCATTTTAAAAATAATTATAAAATTCTTAGCAATAATAATTCAGAATTTTCAACATAAATTCAAAGTATAATTATTTAATTTAACCTTCCCTAAAAATAATTTTAAAAATCTTAAAGTTCCTTATTTACTCTTAGAATAAATAAGGAAGGTGGTATTTCTCCCGCCTTCTTCGCATACCTTTGTGGTGTAGTGGTCAGCACACTCGACGTGTAACCAAGAGGTCCGTGGTTTGATTCCTGGAAAAGGCGTTGCTCATTTTTCTTTCTTCTGCTTCCATAAAAACCCTAATGACTCTACAACTGGTGCCCAAACTAAAAAGGTGGTGGATGATGATTTTCCACCACCGGGATTTGGTGATTGGGTCTCCCAAATCCCCAGTCGCCCTTTAAAAGGGGGAGTATATAAGGTATTTCTCCCGCCTTCTTCTCATGCCTTCATGGTGTAGTGGTCAGCACGTTCGACACGTAACTGAGAGGTCTGTGGTTAAATTTCTCTTCATCAACACTACGCAGTGCTGTTAGCTGAAGTTTGTAATCATCATCAGGCATATTGTCAACATAAAAGCTTACAATACTCTTTGGTATTCTGTTGCTAATATTTAAAAAAAGATGTTTAGGTATCGCTGTGCGAATCATTTCTCAAGCTGCCATGCGTTGATTGTCATGCAGTGATGAAATCAAAAAATAATAAGTAATGATTCACCAGGTTAGCATCAGGGTTAATAAAATCTTGGTGCAGCCCAGCCATTCTAACCAATGAAATACTATTCTTATGGTTCTTGGACTCCATCCTGTTCAGTTGATGTCAGGGATATAAATTTATTCAGTATATGTAAAATAAATGGTGTTTCGATATAGAATGTTTCTGTTTGAGATGTATGCCAAGCAGAAATGTGGCTAAAGAGCCAAATTATTATGATCATATAGGTTTATGATAATAAATTTATGCTAATTTCTGATTTTATTACTTTTTAAAATTAATGCTAATATCTTCAGCATGGGGGTATTTCATTTAGAACCAAAGTGAAACTAAGAATTGGAACTGTTCACATGTTTTAAAATAAAAAATTATCAAATGCGCTTAGATGAAAAAAAAAATTCTAAAAACCAGAAATGAATAAATAAAGAAGTAAAAAAAAAATATTCCAAATGATCCAGAGGTCCAGATTTTAAATTGTTCCAGATTTTGGACGTCCGGATTTTAAATTGTTCCAGATTTTGGACATCTGGATATTGGACTTTTTTCTGTATAAAGTATATGTAATAAATAATTTTTTGGGTATTTTCTGATTATATGCACCCATAAAAAAAGTTGAGAGATCATGGCACCTTTGAGATTTGACAAAAACCATATGTTTGGCTATCTTTATGGCTCGTAAGTAGTGTTTGCTTCATGAATAATAACTGAAGGAAGCATTTTGTAAGAAGCAGAAAATTTTATGAGTAAAATCAGAAATCTATGTGTTTAATGTTTATGTTTAACAGTGTTGTTTACTGAAATAATGATTAATGTAAAGTATGTAATCTATGTGTGTGGGTACACACATATTTAAGAATGCTTTTGCCATGTCTACATACAAAAGTGTGCCAAAAACTCTGCAGTTTTATTACATGTTACATGTTGAAATTTTGGTTGCGGTTAATCAGAAAATATATTTTTTTCTAATTAAAATTTATTATTAATTTTCATTTATAAAAAATCACCAAACTACCCAGAGGTGATTGCACTAATACATAAGTACCATTATGTTTTTTCCTTTGTTACTTTTATCCTAAAATGCAGTTATCAGATAAATTTATTCCAGTCCTTATGAATTAATATATTAATGAAGTTAGATATTTTTAATTAAAATTTTTAAAAAATATAAATGTGTTGTTTTTCAGGTTCACTTCACTTTCCTGCATGAAACAATCTTCTGTTGCTCAAAAATTTAGAAGTTTTCCTTCAAGTAATTTGATTAAAGTAGCTAAAAATATTTTTTGCAAACAATGGAGAAAAAATATTGCAAAAAAGAAATCAAAGATATATGGGGGTATTTTTTGTGTTTGTTTGTTATCACCCATAAAACCATTAATTGTTCTCTGCGAAGCTGATATATCACCTCACTCAAGACTTGTTGGTGTCAACAGTATTGAGAAGTTGCATCAAGAAGCTCGATTTGATTGGAGAAAGTTTTTTAGCATTGTGAAAGGGGAAGTTTTATACATATTTTTTGCAGTTGTGGTAAGTACAATGTGTATGTTAATCTTTATACCATTTAAAAAAATTAGTGTTAGGTTATATTGAATAATTTTTAAGGAAATTTGGATGTTATATTTTTTGTAAATTTAAAAATTTGGAAATTTATATATATGCATCCCTAAAGACATGGATTTAGGTCCAATCTGTTTCAAAAAGGAGCTATTACTATAAAGCAAATCTCATAAATAGTTTAGTTTTGTAACAAGTAACTAAAATTAATTTCTTGCTAACCATGTACACTCATTGCTATAAAAATTTACGCACCAAGAAAGAGTTGTCAGAATGAAACAAAATTTTACGTATGTAACTACTACCTTGATATAAGTAAGTAATTAGAAAATGAAAGAAAAAAGGATCACTTATTGCAGAAAAAAGTACACATGATTGGAAGTTTTAGTACTCTATTGGACCACGTCTAGCGCGAATGCATGATGCAAATCGAGCGGCCATTGAGGCATACAAGTTCCGTATAGTGTCCTGAGACATCTCGTTCTACAGTTACTGTAAACGCGCCTCTAGTTCGGCCAATCTCATAGGCTATCCAACTTGCCATCCCAAATGATCCCAGATATGCTCAATTGGTGACAAATCTGGGGATCGAACAGGCATGGTAAGGGTGTTAATGTGGCAGAGGCATTCTTGTGAGATCCGTGCTGTGTGTGGCCGAGCATTGTCTTGTTGAAAACAGGCTCCTGAGAGCCCTGCCATGTGTGGCAACACATGTGACTGAAGAATGTCATGGACATACCTCTGGCCTGTCATTGTGCGATGGATCAATATTAGGAGTCACCGTATATCATAAGCAATGGTACCCCATACCATCACACCAACTGTGGGAATAGTGTGTCGCTATAAAGTGAAAGAAGGATTGAGGCATTCACCACGAGGCCTCCACACACGAACACGATTGTTATCACTGGTCAAATTGAATCTCGATTCGTCCCTGAAGATGACCTGGTTCCATTCTGTTCAAGTCCAATCCTGTCATGCACGAAACTACTCGGTGGGTGGGTGTCATTGGCAGCGCATGTAATGGGCGCTGCGATACCAGATGTCCTTCAACCAGGCACCTTGTGATGGTTCGGGAAGACACGGGCCCGTAATGAAGCTGCTGCCTGTGTCTGGATAGCGGCCTACGAGGCAGTCATTTCTATGTGTGTGTGTCGTATGATGTGACGGTTTTTTCGATGATTGGTCTGTCGAGGGCGTCTTGAGCCTGGTCGCCATAAAAATGACGTCTCTTCTGTCCGCTGGTTCCAACACCTCCTCACAGTTGAATCAGAACAGCCTACCTGACGAGCTACTCGCCAAGCTGACCACCCAGCTTCCATCATCCCGATGATTTTTACCGTCTCGAACTCTGACAGCTGCTGATATTGGCTTCAATGGCAGCATAATGGCATGTCTACCTCAGCGTTTCCTTAGCAAGTGATTAAGTACACTCAAACAAGCTCTGCTTACCTGTTTTATACTCCAAGAAGAACGAAGTTCAATGTCCTCTAGTGGCATTACGCAATGCATAGTCACGCTGCATTTTCTAATCATTTGCATATCTATCTGACATGTACCTTCATGCCAAGTTTCATTATGATCCCACAATTATTTCTTGGTGTGCAAATTTTTATGGCAATGAGTGTTTATATAGATGGTTAGCAAGAAAGTAATTTAAAAAAAAATTTTTTTATTTTAGAACTTAATATTAATAGCGAAAAATTCCAGCAGTGTAATTTCAGATCATTGTAATTACTGAATTTTTTCCAATTTAAGAAGTTTCGTGAAGTTTGAAATAAATGATAATGTGATGGTGCAGGGTCGGGGCAATATGGGGGATGTGACATCTCCCAGCCAAGCTCCAATAATTGTGTACTTTTGTTAAAGATATGTGAGGCCTTGCATTGTCATGGTGGAACACCATTCTTTTGGAATCTGATAATTCTGGCCTTTTCCTTTTGATTGCTTCGTTCAATTTCATAAGCTGTTGGCAGTAAACATCTGAGTTATTCGTTTTGTTGCTTGGAAGCAGCTCAAAATACGCAACATGTTTGTAATCCCATCAAATTAGCAACATGGTCTTTTTCTTATACAATTTAGTTTTCAGTATAATTTGTGCTCGTTCATCATGCTTAGACCGTGATCTTTTTCATTTAATGTTATTGTAGACAGTCAGTTTTTCATCAAAAGTGATAATTCATTTAAAAAAAAAAGAGTTAATTGCATTATGTCTGAAATGCGTATCGCAAATATTTATGTGTTGTGTTAAGGGAATTTCTTTCCATTTTTGTAGAACCTAAATGCAGAACTTCGTAATGAGTCCAAGACATGTTATGTGATTTCACTTGTTTTAATGTGATTTTCAACGTGTGTTTTACATTTCAGTGTATGTCATCATATGTGGTTTTCAATGTGTGTTATATGTTTAATAGTTTTTCAGTCTCTTGTACAATTACATGATGATTTGATTAAATTATGACTTTAATTTTGTCATCATCTACTTCATGAGGTCGGCCAGAATGTTGGTCATCTTCAAGTGAAAAATCTCATGAACAAAATTTTTTAAACCAATTCTGACACTTATGCTCTTTTAAGCAATAAATACCATAAATTTCACATATTTCTTTATGAGCCTCAGTCGTTTTCTTGCCTTTATGGAAGTAAAAAAATGTAGTATGTCAAAAATGTTTTATTTTTGCATCCCATGTGCAAATTGACCATAAACTAATAGCCATAAACAAAAATACACAAAATTTATTTCCATAACAATCTGTGAGTTGAAGGTGAGAAGTGTCAGCTGACAAATTTTTAAAAAGAAAAAGATATAATATATATATCAAGACAGAAGAGAAACATGTCTCAAATAAATCATAAAAGGGAAGCAACAACCTGTATTAGGCATAGATTTTTAACATAGAAACTCTATCGATTTCGAGGGCATCCTTCATTATCAGGAGCAAAGAAATCTGCAACTGAAAAACCAAGTTACGAACATATTTATACCCTAAGGAAGTCAAGAGAGCTGAGAGAGTAGTGTCATCTGTTAGCAGAAATAATAATGAAAATTGAAAATAGGATAATAGAGATTTAAAAGCATTATGTAGGATTGGATTAAAATCATTACTAAACACTGTAAATTTTTGTGAATGTGAAAAGCTTCAAGAAAATCTAATTCTCCAGTGGAAGGAGCTTTCTGGATAATTTTTGCAGACCCAAAGCCGAAATTGTGATTCGATTTCTAACTATGATTAGCAATTGAAGACTTGTCAATTTCACTTTTCTGGACATAAGATTCATGTTCCTTAATGTGAAACCTTAATGCTCTTTTGGTTTGGCCGATATATCTCGAACCACACTGAGAAGATATGCTATAAATATCCCGAGAATTGAAGTCAGAAATAGTATCTTTAAGATTTGAACCATGGATTTTATTGATAGGCGAGAAAATGATTTGGAAGTTGAACTTCTGGAGAATGCTTGCAATTTTGTAACTGACAAAAGGATGAAATAGAAGTACAACTAAGTTATTAATGTTATTTCCTATCAATGACTGTGGGGAAAATCCTCTGTCAGTGGCAACTGCTGTCAAATAATTGAGTTCATTATCAAGTAGAGATGTGGAGGAACAAACTTTGAGAGCACGAAAAACACAGTAGTAAAATGAAGCCATTTTTTGGTTTAGTCGGGTGGCATGACTTAGCATGGGGAGGCAAACAAACAGGAAAGGGTTTATGGTAAAGAGTAGTTTTGAAAGCAGATTCATTGTTGCTGATAAGAATATGAAGGACGGGAAGAGTATTGTCAAATTCAGATTCAAATGTGAACTGGAGGGATGAATCAATCGAATTAATAATAGATAAAATACGTGATAAGTCTTCTTTGTTACCATCAAAAAGTGTGAAAGTGTCCTCAGCGTAGTGAATCCAGAGACAAAAAGATAGCTTCTCAAATAATTTGACTTCAAAATAGTGCATGTAAATGTCAGCAAGTATAGGACTGAGGGGATTACTCATAGCTAATTCTTCAATTTGGCAATAATATTTATTTTGGAAAACAGAGTGAGTTTGAGAGACTTTAGTAAGTGAAATCATCTCTTCAATTTCAGTATGCGAGAAATGGAATTCTCGAAGCCTGGTTTCAAGGCATCTAAGTTATCTAAGGCTGGAATTATGTTCCAGTTGAAGTAAATTGAAGTTAGTAAACAGAGATTTAACATCAAACAATACCATAATGCACTGCAAGGAAGAAATATCTTTAAGTTTATCAACGACTTCAAAAAAATTTTTTACAGTGTAAATATTAATAGAAAGTAAAGGAGAAAATATGGAGTCAAATATTTGGCCAAAGGTAAGATGTTGTTGGAAACTGTAGGTCGAAAAGGAATTCCAATTTTGTGGACTTTGGGGAGACCGTAAAACCTAGCACAGATAGCAGTAGGTGGAATGAATGATTCCTTACACTGATTGGACGGTATATGAGATGATTTAACAGCTGGTTTAACTTTCATGAGGTCAGAAGTTGAAAGATCTTTAGGGATCAAATAATATGGACCTTCACTATATGCGTAAAATGCTTTATTTAGCTAAAACAACGATCTGTCCACCCTTATCAGCTTTGGAAATTACAATGTTAGAATTAGAATGTATTTCACATAAGGTCTTCCTGTCATTTTGGTTAAGATTTGAAACAAGCGAATTGTTATTAAAATTTACATTTTGAGTAATTAAATGGCGAATTGTACCTTTCTGGGTTTCTGAAACTGTGGAGAATTTAAATACTTTTTCGATAGAGTCAATGATTTGAAGAACTGAAGGCTTAGATGGCTTTGAAAAATCGAAGTTATATTTTAATACTTTCATCTGATTCTCTGAAAGATTAACATTCGAGATATTCACAATAGGATTCACATTAACTGTGGGAAGGTAATCAGGATGGCCGGGGTTAGCCGAATGGGGTGTGAGCTTTTGGAATTTAGAATCTAGGACATTCTTATGGTGTATATAAGGAATTTCAGTTCTAGACCGAGATTTATGATCAAACGAGAAAAAATTTAAAGCAGAATTAGCAACTTCTAAATGAGGGTAATATAATTCATATTCAAACGTTTGCATGTGTTTCTTATAAAGTGGTGAAGAAGTGACAATTTGAATTTATGAATGATTTTCAAAACATGAGCATAGATTTAAGACCACATTTCACTTGTATGGATTTGGGAATGACATTATGAAGTTTGCATTTAAGGGAAAAATGAAGATGGTTCAAGAATTTCATATGTTTAAGACGTAACTTACAAAATCAGTTCCTGTCTGTTAACGTATTCTGAAAGGCAGAACAAGCATGATAAAGTGGTAAACATAAAAATTATGAAAAGCCAGTAAATATATAAGCCAAAACAATAAAAATATCTAAAGAACAATGTTACAAACAAAATAACTGAAGAAAGTAGAACAATGCAAAAACAAAACATTATTTATAAAATTTAAAGTGAGTAAATAAATAATACAAAGTAATTTGCTCAGAGAATATGCTAAAATGTTCAAAATGAAATAAAAAGTTTAACTCACAAACTCCAGAGAATGAAGATATATGTGGTTGTTGTATATCTTCATTTTCTGAGTTTTCATTAGCTGAAATTTTCAAGTTGAAAATTCATTGGTTTTTTCTAAGGAACAGCTGAAAAATTTTCACTAGAGCTGCATTTCTGAATAGCTGATTATAAATTCATAAAATAAATCAAAAGTAAATGCCAAGTAAGGAACAAATTAAATTTATTAAATTTTTGTGATACAAATTAAGAATGCAATAAAATAATTAAAAAAATTGTTTAGTCTTAAGTAAATCATCAAGATATAGTTTGCTGTGATGTGACCCAAAACAAGTAATACTGTATAAATTTTAAGCAGAATAAAATAAGCAGTCTTGAAATTGGAAACCAGGTAAACAATTGTTCAAATGAGAAGCAATTAGCTAAATTAGTATTTTTCAAAACTGCTAAAAATCAAAAGTAATCGCAGTTTAAATATTTTTAATAAGTATATTTAATATATATAAAAAATCAGTATTTAAAAAAATGAAAAATGAAAATGGACAATATTGTATCTTTTCAAAACATTTTTGTGCAGAATGCCGTCCTCGAAAGTAAAGTATTAGCATGCTAACATAATAATAATAATGTTAGATTTGTTCTATAGCAAAATATTGAAGAACTATTCTTTAAAAAAATTTCATATATTTATTATCTGTTTAGAATTTTATTTTGTTTATTTCATACTAACTGGAAATGTATAACAGTGCTTTTTTATTTTTATAGAGTGCACTCATTGTAGCATTTTTAAATATTCATATTCCTGTTGCACTGGGAGATATGGTAAATTTGGTGTCTTCTTTTGTGGCAGATGAATATGTAGAAAAGGATGCTATTCTGTTTTTCACTGAATTAAGAGAGCCAACTGTACGTCTTCTTTATATGTATCTTGCTCAAGTAAGTGTATCTCTAATTTTTTTTTTCAGTGAGTGCAAGCTATTAATTATTTTGCCATACTTGAATTAATAAATTTAATTTCCTAATTTTCATTTTAATTTCTTAATTTCTTCTTTTTTTGCCTCTGTATAATTTTATGTATAATTTAAAACTTTTATTATTAAATTATTTATTATTTTTATTATTTTATTATTACTTTTATTATTATGTTAAGGCAAAATGGATATTTTCTTATTTCACCAGAAGGATTATATATAGTTCTGAGTAGTCGCTCAAATAATTTATTTCTAGCAGAGGGAATAAATTTATAGGAATTTATAAATAAAGGAGTTTTCAGTAAGAAAGAGGATGCTATTGAAGAATATAAAGTCATTCTGCTAATTCTGCAGTTTCTTTTTCTTTTCTCTTTTCTTTTCTTTTTTTTTTTTTTTTTTTTTTTT
>KK116363.1:579910-599348 GCA_000611955.2 Stegodyphus mimosarum
CATGGGGCTTATTAGTCTTTAAGTATAACAGTTACAGTAGTTTGTAGTGAAAGTATTAATCAGTTAGTGGCAATTTGGTATTTTCTTGAAAAGTTTTTTGAGTAATTAATACGTCTAAGTTGAATGTAATAATTTTCTATCTAATGGAAATACTAGTAATTTAAACACTGTTCTGTTCCTTTAAAACTTACACATATTTCAGTAATAAAATATATGAGATACTTTGAAAGGCTGTAATTGCAATTTACCACAATCAATATGTCTTGAAACATGTGAGTTGAGATAATCACATATTCATGATTTAATATTGTTATTAATTTTGTGGCAGCTGGATTTATATGCAGGTTTTGATTGAATATGGTTTAAAGACTGTAAAGACCTTAATTATTATGGGGTCAGAAGAATTAAAGACTGTAAAGACCTTAATTATTATGGGGTCTTAGAGGGACGGAAATTCCTGAATGTTAGAAATACAGCAATTTATTTATTCACCGGATAATAATTATTATTTTAAATTTAACTGATATACTTGATGTTCCAGTGTAATAAATATAAAAAAATCTCTACTATATTTGCTAAAAATTATCATATCATCAAATCATTGTTCAATAGTATTTCTTAAATATATATTCTCTTTAATACTTTTAATCATAATAGAGTGGAATATTTTCTGATAGCAGAAATCGATATTGAGAAATATATATGAGCTTGGCTGAATAAGGTGATTGATATCATGATCTATATGGTTCTAAGATTATTAAAAGGAGCAATTAAAAATTAAAACTAAGATATTAGAAATGAATTTTAGTATTTAGGAAGATAATAAAAATTATGTACAATACTTTCTGTAAAATAAGCTATTAAAACTATAGAAATGTTTGATTGTGTATAACTATTCAATGGTTGATCTATAAGAATTTTTAAAAGAGTGGAGTCTGTACTGAAGAAATAGTAAATAAATCAGGATTCAACTCACAAAGGTATAGGCTACAGGATTAATAGGCATTTGATGTAAATCAGCATACTTTTACAAAACCAGATTGAGAGCAATTTTAATTTTTCCTAATTTAGACTTGTGGTTGCAAATTAGAATGCTCTTAAAGCTATTTCATTAGCTGTTGCGATGTTATATGTTTTAGTTATTTTTTTTTTTAAACTTATAAGATTTCAGTACACATTATGTATTTCTAATCTCCCTTGTTGTATAGTGACTATATTTTCCTTTAACTATCAGATTTTATTAAACTTTTTAAGTTTATGCCTAAAACTGAATTTGCTGAAAAGGATAAGAGAACAAAGAAAAGCATATTGCAAATTTGTAATTGAATTAATTGAATTTGATATGCTATATGGCTATGTAATTGCACATGCAAGTGTTGGAAGTGAATAATTGTTGCATGTGGGCTGATAATAATAATTTAATAATTTGTTCCCCTGTTTTTATTTATTTTTTGTTATTTAGAGCCTGTTCACATTTGCTTATATTTCCATTTTATCTGTCTCGGGTGAAAGAGTAGCTCGTAACATGAGAAGGGAATTATTTGCTTCTATTATTGAACAAGATATTTCATTTTTTGATGCTCATAAAACTGGAGAAATTTCAAGTAGGTAGGTTTAATTTAAAATAGAAATTTGCTTTCATGGTTTTCATCTAGTGATTTTTATTTTTTTAAATAATTAATTTTTTAAATTTGTATTTTAAACAATCATAGATTAAGATCAAATATAGTTGAATCACATTTTATTGAAAATGTTATATAAGAACTTTTCTTTTTTCTTTCTCTGCAAATATGTGTAATAATTTTATAAACAGTTCATAGAAGTAATTCCAATATATTTCCACTTTAGTTCAGTCTATCTTTAGTTGTTTTAAATAACCGAAGTAAACAATTGTGGAATAAGCATCACTATCTTGAATTAAAAATATTATTGTTTTCAGATAATTTTAATGAAAGCTTACAGAGAAATAAGCTCTTAGGGACAAGATGCGTCTGTATAAACAAAAGATTTAAAAGGATACAGTTTTAGATAATTAAGCTAGGTGTCGGAAACAAATCAGTTTGTGTTTAATTTAGATCAGTTTCTTTGTTTCTTGACAAGGAGGGTTTAATATAACTTTATTGCTATTTATTATTAAAATGATTTAATTTTAATATTACTAGAGAAAAGCTGAAAAAACATTTTCTTTTAATAGTGTAGAAAAAAACATTTACTTTTAATTGTGTAATTAGCATCAAGAGAAGCATTATGCAATGTAAATTTCTTAACTAATATTGCACTGAAATAAATAACCCAGAAGAAAACAGTTTGACTAAAAAGAAAGAACATTCTAAAATATAACTTTTTAGTAAAAAGGTATTAAAGAGAATGAATTCAAATAATGAATAATATTACATGTAGCAGTGGAGCATGAAATTTTAGAAGATTTTGATGATGAAATAAAAAAATTTTAAAATGTTTAAAAATATATGGCAATAAATTATCATCTTAAAATTAGATTATCATCTAATATATTAACATCTGCATTAAAGGTAGTGTATGTAAACAGGTCTCAGCTTGAAGTTTATATTTTTTCTGTTTTCAGTAAGAAAAATAAGTGATATTGCTAGTTTCCATAGAAAATCCACTAACTCAAAGAGTAAAGAATAGTGTCTTTAGCTATCTGTGCATTAGCACTAAACAAAGCAAGAGAGGGGGAAGGAAAAAAAAAGAGATTTAAGTCTTTAAAAAAAAGGGAAGATAAAATCATCGTATTCATTATGTTACAGAGTTCTCAAGAAACACCATTAATGGGGTAAAATAGAAATAGATTGCAGTCTTTGAAATAGCGTGATTTACCTAAATGACCATTAAAAAGATACTGTCTCAGGAGTAAAGGAAAAAGACTACAAAGTTGATTTTAAATAACTAAAGAAAATTTAATTAAAGGATTTGGATTGTTGTTGGCTTTTAAAACAGAGGAAAATTTAAATTAAAGAGTAACAAATAAAGTTACTCGTATTATTTAGCACTTATTTTATGCAATAGTTGGAAACAAGTATAATTTTAATAGGGAAAATGGAATGAAATTTAAGGCAGTTTTACAGTTTGCTTTATTTACATCTAAAGAATTGTACACTAAAAAAAGTTTTGGTCTGAAAGCATCCTTTTGTATTTCAAACCTTTGAATCAGGCAAATCATAAAGCTTGATTTCTTATTTGTGAATAGGCAGACATAAAAATTTGAAAAAATTGTAATATGACAAGATATTTGTCAGGTTTTTATTAGACAGACAAAATGTTTTATCAGAAAAATGTTTTTGAAAAACTTTGATCTGTTTATTAACGGAGTTGTGAAAGAATACAACTCCTCTATAATAAAGCCAGTCATATATTTAAATCTATTGCCAGATATCTTTCTTTTCTTCTTCTTTTTTCCTTTCTCCCTTTTCTTAAGAATAATAGAAAAGATAGGTACCAAATCTATATTTACTGCTTATAATTGTCCAGAATCCTTTAAAGTTTTGTTAATGTCTCTTGTGCCTCTGGAGTACTAAAAATAGAGACAACACAGATCTAAAATAGTGTTATAGACTGTGGAAAGCAGCAGAAGAGAAGCGTTAAATACCAGGTAAAAAATGACCTTGTCTAAAAATCAATATGTAAATTGATCATTCATAGAAAGTTATTAAAGAAAATTTTATAAAATATTAATTGAAGTAAAGAAATTTTTTTTCTAAAATGTGAAAGCAGCTTCTTTGTACATAATATTATATTAGAAAATTGGATGTGATCTTTGCTTTCTGAACTTTGAAGTTTCATATCATTGGTAGAATGTGAATTTACATACAGCATACTTTAATTGCTGATACATGAAATCCAGATTTTCAGCAGAATATATCAGTATTTATTAAATGAAGTTTTCCTATGAGTTAGGAGCATAAACTTCTAAACGCTATTTTATGATTTGCTAAGTTGGTGAATACACTGCATTATTTAGAAACTGGAATCATTGAAATTTTAAAACAAAGATGTCTTATAACCTAACTTCATTACATAGTGGAAGTAGAAGTTAGAAAAATAGAGATAGATTCTCAGTTGCTTAGATTTGATAAAAACAGCATATTAAAAGACAAAATCAGGATTCATAAATAAAGAGAAAGTTTTGATTGCTCAGATGATTTAGTAAGAATTTATCCAAAATCAAAATGTTGTACATTTAAAATTTATATGCAGAGTGATAGTTAAGACAATGAATTTAAGGGTAAAATGTCTAAGTTTGATTTACAGTGGTTCTAATACCATGCCAAGATAATATGCAAATTCTTCCTTGATATGCCTCTTTATATCCTCAGCAATTGCCTTCAAATGGTAAAAATGCATAGATATGTCTTAAAAGACAGTTTTCGCCCTCAACTTATGATAAACTGTAGGCTGAAAAATCACAGAGTCTTAGATTACAGCAATAAACTGATTTTAGCAGTCTGCATACAAATCTTTTGTATATTGCAACTTCCTTTCTCTGGTGGTTTTGAGCTCTTTCCTTCACAAAAATGTCCTGTCTCCTGAAACTGCCTCTATGATGATGAATACTTTGAATCAGTGATGGATTCATTTTGTAATACCTGCAAAACTTGCATTAAAAAGTAATAAAAATTTCATATTGCTCAAAAAATAGTGTTGTTACTTAAATTTTCGCTGCCCATGTGTTATGTTCCTTGCATTTTTTTTAATGTATTTATCTGATTTTTGCATTTAATTTTAGGATGAATATTGGATTAAAAAAAAGGCATCTAGCAATTATTCCAAATAAGATGTAGAGCATAAAGTGACACTAAAAATAAGAATGATGTGGTAAATATGTAAGCCGAGGTACATTTGAATAATTTATGCAGTTTGTTTTCATCATACAAAATTAGGAAAAAAGCAAGCATAAATGTGGTAAAAATAATGATATATTAAGCTGAGTCATCAGAGACTCATAGATTGAGATATACTGGAGATGCTCGTCATTTTTATCTGTCAGGTTACAACTTTTTAAAGTTTTGTCTGCTTAACCATGCATTGCTTTTAGACTGAAATATTTTGTTTTTCTACTGTGCAATTCTTTATAAGGCAAATAAACAAACTGTAGAACTGCATTAAATTTAATTGCATTTTGATTAATTAAATCATACTTTTTTCCTACTATTCATAATATAAGTACTGAATAATATTTTTGCCTTCTTCTTGTTTTTGTAAAAGTAAAAATCATCTTTAAATTTTTAGAAAGAATTCACCAAGAAAAAAACCCACCAAGAAAGAAGATAAAACTAACTAAACTTTCCCCTCCCACCAAGAAAAAAGAGAAAACTGACTAAACTTTTAAACTGAAGTGGCATATAGCAAACACTTTCATAAAATGAGAAATATCTGTATTTTCCCCCTTTTTGATTGAAATTGCATTATGTTTGAAATTTTTAGATTGACTAATGATGTACAAGAATTTAAAAGCTGTTACAAACTCTGCATTTCACAAGGACTGAGAAGTATTGCTCAGGTAATTTGTAGTAATAAGCTTGCTTTATTTAAAATTAATTTTTAATTCTTTTATTAATATGTCTGTTGCTAAACCTAACTAATTATGATAGTTTAGTTTTATTAATTTTTTTGACATTTTTAATTTAAATTTGACAGTTTATTTATAAAGAAATAACACAATAAATTTTCCTTTTGTAAATATGTTTCTTTATTCTTCTTGTATTGAACTATTGAGGAAAAGTGCTTTTGATGAATTGCACAAAATGTTGATGTCTGTGGTGCCTGTTTTAATTCTTATTACTCAAATTCTTTATTAGCCTATATTATAAATGTTATCAGTGAGGTTGAGATTGGAACTTTGAATATGCCAGCTAAATTCATTTGCCTGCATGTCTTTAGACCATGAAACTAGAAGTTTTGCATAGTGAACTGGTGTATTATAATGGTGAAATAATAAAACCATTCTGCTGCTTCACAATGTGACTTAATGAGGTTGGACTGTATGCGAGGAAACCAGTGGTTTGTGTCCCATTCACTGCACCTTCTAGAGGGGCCCATTTAAACTGGTGCCATGGCCATGTTCAATGGAGCCAAGACATCTGGGCCTGAATATTGTTTCCTCATGAGCCCAGATATAGTCTGAACAGTGATTCTAGATGTGTTTTGATGTGAAGAGAGGAAGGAACACACAACTTGTATGTGAAATATCTGGTTTCTATCGCTGCAGTTTGATGGTTTGGGGAGGAATTATGACAGATGGCCACATTGAGTTGCATATCTTTTAAGGAGGTTCTGCATTGAGTTCTGTATTCTGTATTGGTGTCAGAATATTTACAGACAAAAGATATCACTCGAATGAATTGACTTGATCCTGGTTGAGCATGTGTGGGATGCCTTACGGCACTGAATTTCAGCATGCCAAATTTCTCCCTGGACCCTCCAAGAGCTGAAAAGTGCACTTCTAGAAGAGTGGTATGCAATTCCACAAGACTTGATCAACATATCTATGAAATCAAGATGTGAGGTATGCATATCTGTCCGAAGTGACCATACACCATATTAAAGAAACATTTCTTCCACAAGAGGTGACTTAATTTTTTCAGCTCCATAAATTTGGTTTTAATTTCAATATTTTGTGAATAATCAATTGCCAAACATTGTAATTTATGTTTTATTCTTTAATTTTGATGGCTGAGGTATTTCAACTGTGACAATGTTTTAATCACTTAAATTGTCAGGGCTTTTAAAAAATTAATGAATTCAGATTCTGTGTCAGATTCAGTTTTTTTATGCTTATTCTTCAAAGGTGCATACTTAACATTTGAAGTGATTTTTGTTTTTAATTTCCTGTATAAATGTACACAGTTTGGACTAAATTTATGTACCTGAGCGGTGCACTCTCTTTTCTTTCTTTCTTTTTTTTTTTTTTAAATTGTAGCATGTGAGTCAGGCCAAAGGGGTGAAAAAATGCAAGTGAATTCATTTTGTAGTACAAGGTTGATAAATGATGGTAAAATCAATTTTCATGGAAAAAAAAAACTGGTTCTCTTGGGATTGGCAAGATTAATTATTTAGTACATCAATGCCTGCATCTGGCAATATTAATTGGTTTAGCATTAGCATACTGAAAGTAGAATCAGTTTATGTTAAATGATGCACAATTTTGAAATTTTGCAGAAATTGATCAAAATAGCAATGAAATGTTACAAAGGCATATAATAAAAATTTTCTTCCCCAATTAACAGCATTTTCATGGTATAAACAGTGTAAGCAGGGTCCTGTTTCATTTTTAAAGAAGGGTAGTTCGGGTACTACTGCAGTTGCCATGGACAAGGCTGTGATAAACAGAGATGATGTCATTATTTAGAGAAACTAGTAAGCAACACTGCATAGACTGGCAGAGGCATTACACATTTTTGTGGCTGTATATTCAACAGTCTGCTGTATCATTCACACATGCCAGTGCTATATTTTTTGCTGCCTTGTGCATACTCTGTGTTGCCCAACTTCTAATTCTGTTGCCCAACTTCCTTAATTAAAAAAAAATTTCCTAACCAGTGCAGTTGCCTACTTTGATACTGATTCTGCATTTGTTTATCTGATGCATATGCAAGGTGGTTGAACCTAATTCGTGCTGCCTTATATTAAGTTAGAGTTACCGTGGATCAATCATCCTTCAGGGTATTTTTAATCAAAATTGGAGTGGAGTTGCACAGTTAATGCGATGGAGCCATATGACCAATGGTTCTGGTGTCTTGTCCACTTATACTTGGACCTGTGTGCAATGTTGTTGCCCAGTATTTGGCCTGACAAAATGCTGGCTCATGGCTATATGTCTTCTTCCTATTTTTTAAAAAATTTCTCTCCATTAATATCATAACTATGGTACACTATCTGTGTATGGATAACTATGGTCCAGTATCTTTGACTCATTAATTATAGCTTTGAAGAAGGTGGAAGCATTTCTAAAGAAAATGCCATGTCTTAGTATATTTTTCAGAGCTGGTAGATGGATTGAGCCAATTTATACAACTTGAAGAGGGCTTCTTTAAGAAAGATCGTATCATGCTAGATTATGCCTGATATATTTCATGAGCAAAAAATTAATTTTCATTCTTTTTTTTGACTTTCTTTATCATTCACATATTTTATTAAAAAACTGAGATATTTAATTTCTTCCACATGTAATATATGCAATCCCCATTAGTTAAATTTTTTATAGTTTAACTTTTCATGAAATCGCTAATAAATGTTTTTACTTAAATTAGTTAATTATTTTATTGTAACTATAAAAATATTTGGATATAAGTTTTTCTGCAACAATTTAAGAAAGAACATAATCATGCACTTTGTTTTAGACAGTTGGCTGTGTTGTATCACTCTATGTGATATCGCCAAAAATGACTGGTCTTATGATTTGTGTGGTTCCTGTTATTGTCCTGACTGGCACTTTTATAGGAAGAATATTGCGAACTATGTCAAAATATGCTCAGTCACAGGTATATAAAATCTGTATGATCCTTTTATGCTATCTTTATTATAATATTATGGATATATAAAAATCTGTATTATAATTTTTGGTATCTGTATTGTAATGTTATATATATATATATATATATATATATATTTAGTATCTGTAATGAAGTTATTTGCCATCTAAAAGTATAAGCTGGGAATGTTTATTCAGTATGAGGAAAATGTGGGAATGTAACTGTTTTTTATAAACACAAATGCTGGCTAGCTCTAAAAGCATTTATTAACAGAGCACAGAACAGTTACAAAGAAAATATACATCAGAACCAAGCATACACTAAAACAAAACACCTCACATTTGGAATTAACATTTAAAATTAAAAGTTAGAAGTTCTGCAGGCATAAAATACATAACCCATCCTCATCGCAGCTGGAGGTCGACTGGCGTTTTCATCGCCACTAAATGGCATCCAATAAAATAATTCAGTTACAGTCAAATAGTTCTGTTACAGTAAAATATTTTATTCTATTATTAGCTGAATGTGATTCTCTCTTTAGTGACTTTCTAGCTTAAAACAAGATACTTAAAAAAAAAAAAAAAACACTTATCAAAAGTTTCATTACATTGGGGAGCATCAGATGCATTAACGTTAGGACCTCAAGGCCTACTTACTTGTCTCAAAGTATTTAAAATTAGTACAATATAGTGAACAAACTGTAGAATAAAAATGATGCCTTCTATCTACATGACAAACATTTATTTATGCTATGAAGACATAGAACAGCAGAGTAGAAACATTATAAGTAAGATACATGATTACACAGTACTTAGTGCTTCTCGCGTACATCCGATACTCACCATTGACGTTGGCTGACTCTTTAAGAAAAGTATTACGCAGCAGAGAGCTTGCTTATCATGCTCATGCGCTAGGGGAATCAACAGCGGTTGTCAACATACCCCCTTTCGACGTTGATTCTCTTATTCCTGAAAAGTAAAACAAAATACATGTTAAAGAGTATTCAGTCCGATAATTGTACAGCAGATTTGATGTTTAACAGGTGTCAGGGGTTTGGTTAACACATCAGCTCCCATTTCACTGGTAGGTATGTACTGCACATCCAGTTCACCACGTTCATATGCTTCACGCACAAAATGATGGCGAATGTCCATGTGCTTTGTACGCGAGTGAAACACTGAGTTCTTCATAATTTTCTGAGCTCCTTAATGTTGCAGTATATTGTTGTTGGATTTTCTATGTTGTACCCCAGCTCTTTCAGGAAACGGCACAGGTAGACGGTTTCTTTGGTGGCCTCAGACAGAGCCATATATTCCGCCTCTGTTGAAGCTAGAGCTACACTATGTTGTTTTCGTGATTCCCAGGCTATGGCAGAACCACTTAGTATACATACAAAACCTGTGTGAGATTTTCGATCATCGACATTTGATGCCCAATCTGCATCCACAAAGGCGATGAGTAGTTCTCCTGTTTTTGTATAAAATAGTCCTTGATCTTGGGTTCCCTTTAGATATTGAAGTATTCTTTTCACAGCATGCCAATGTTCTTTTCCGGGGTTGTTGTTAGATTGACTTAAGAAATTCACGGAAATTCAAAAATCAATGTGTTATCTGGCCTAGTAGCTACTGAAAGGTACATAAGTGATCCTATCAGATTTCTGAATGGAACATTTTTCATGTCAGCGATTTTGTTTTTGTTTTTAGTACTCGTCTCTTTTCATAATTTTTTGCTGATATTTATAGGTGAAGACATGGATTTAGCATTTTGCATATTGTACCAATTTAAAATATCATCAATGCATTTCTTTAGAGCAATTGTAATTGAATTCTCATTTTGGCAAAATTCTATGCCTAAGCAATAATGTAATTTTCCTAAGTCTTTCACTTTAAAAGCAGAAGCTAAACTATCGCGAATTCTTTCATACGTTTGCTTAGAATCGGTAAAAACAATAAGATTGTCTACATATACAATTATAATAGTTTCACTGCTAGATGACTTTTTAATATAAACACAATTATCTGAATTAAAGAGATTTAAATTTCATGGATTTTAATTTTTCATCTAACTTTTTGTACCACTGACAACCCGACTGTTTAAGACTGTATAATAATCGCTTTAAAAGGCACACTTTATCTGAATTAGTTTCATCGCGAAAACCTTTGGGGATTTCCATATAGATTTCTTCATCTAAATTTCTATTTACATAAGCCATTACAAAATGTAATTGGTAACCTTTCAGACTGTGTTCTACAGCGTAGGCTAAAACTGTTCTTATGGAACTTAATCTAGTAACAGGGGAAAAGTTTTCAGTGAAATCAAAACCAGGAGTTTGGGCACACCCTTTAACAACTAGCCTAGCTTTGTATTTTTGATAGCGCCATCGTGATTGTATTTTAATTTAAGAACCCATTTACTACCAATAACTTTCTTATTTTCAGGTCGTTTTACCAATTTCCAAGCATTTTCTTGAACAAGGGAATTATATTCTGATAGCATGGCATTACGCCAATTTTCAGCATATGGTCCATTTAATGCTTCTTGCACCGTAGGATTAAGGCTTTCCTCAACAACATTTTGAATTTGTTCATTTTTATTTACAACTATATACTCATATTCCTTTTTAGGCCTTCCGTGCAAACCTGTTTTTATTTTCTTGGGACAACCAGGCCCCCTTTTATTCAGGATACAAGGCACTGATTCGCTATCTAAATCACTTTCGCTTTCAGTCGACTCAGCTTAGCTTGCCAAAAGAATTTAACACAAATGGTTGTATTGCGCAGTTAAGCAATGCCTGAGCCCATAACCAGTGTAGAAAAAAAAATGACGCCTTCCATCTACATGACAAACATTTATTTATGCTATGAAGATGTAGAACAGCAGAGTAGAAACATTATAAGTAAGATACATGATTACACAGTACTTAGCACTTCTCGCGTACATCCGATACTCACCATTGACATTGGCTAACTCTTTAAGAAAAGTATTACGCAGCAGAGAGCTTGCTTATCATGCGCATGCGCTAAGGGAATCAACGGCGGTTGCCAACACAAACAAGCAAGCATTTTTTTTTTGGGGGGGGGCAAGTGTTAAGATGTCATTAATGACCTGAAATGATATGTTACTGAGAATAAATTTATAGTTTTAAGAATATCAAAAAGTAAAATTAAATTTTACATGAAAAGTTAACTGTGATTTGTTAGTTAATAATCAGTTAATGTAAATTTTTTTGAATTACATACAGGGTTTTCCTACTTTATGAACATATTTCTATGAAATTTTTTTGTAAGCTGAAATTCAATGAAACAAAGAAATTACCATTAATTTATATGGAAAATATCTTTAAGCATTCTTAAGTCAGAGAAACTTCTCAAATGATAACAAACATCTCTTGAAACTGAAAAAAGAAACAATAATGATATGGTGAATATACAGTTTCTATAAATAGAAGTCTTTTCACCTTGCAGCACTGAAAATAGAAAAAAACCTGCTAGTGCAATGGCGAAAGTGCATGTACTTGTATTAGAAATTCAGTAGTGGGAAATGTAGGACCTATAGTATGGGAGAGAGAAGCTTATAATTGCATATTTGTATCTTATTATCATGTGTATCCATCAGGTCACTGCATCTGCTATTACTATTTGACTTTAGTGGTGCTTGCTTTAGAGTAGAAAGTTGTCATTTGTTATTTGTTCTGAGTTTTAGGTGAAAGGTTTTATGTAAGAGAGTATTCATGATTGCTAAGCCTTGTTTTTGATTGCCTGCCATTCCTTTGTAGGTAATCAAAATTTCTTCCAATGTTGTTTTAATCTATATGATATTTTGTAATTAAAATCATATATAAATAAGAAAATAAATCTCTAATAAATTACAAACTTAATTAACAATAGCTACACAGATGATTACAATTTAATTAAATTAATTGATTTAAAAATATCATTACATTTATACACACACATACATATGTACATATATTATATCCATACAGATGTACATACAGATTTTTCATTATTTAATAATAGAAATAAGCTGCATAACTACCACTAATTATAATAACTTTGTCTCTCTGAGCAATTTTAAATTAGGCCTGTGTCCACTATATTATAGTAGCTGTTGTGTTTTACAATATACAGGTAATAAGTATCTGTTTTGGCAGATATCTTTGTTCCTGATGAAAAAGGATCTGTTCCTGTTTGCCCTTAAAAAAGTCTTGACTAAAATCTGCATCAAACACAAGGTTGTAGCTTTGCCTAATTTTAAGCAGAAAGATGTTCTGAAGAGCTGCATTTATTACTTTTAAATCCCTTACTATGTTATACTCCCTTAGTTAGTAGATGGATTAAATTAGCAAGGTAAATATTTTAAGCTTTAATGAATGGCAAACCCACTGGCACATGGAAGATAAAAGTATTTCATTTTAGGCAGTGTTTAAATAGCAGAGTTTGTTGATTAAAATTGAAAGACTAATTTATTACATTTTACCAAATAGCAACAGGCTCATGTGTTGGAGATAACAGTCTTCTATTTTGAACAGTGTTACCACTTTTTGCTTTCAAATTTTGCCTTTAGTAATAAAAAATTCATTAAATTTCTTCAAATTATGAAGTAATCAAAAATAAATTCAAAATTGTTGCTTTGATGTGCGCATATTCATTCATGGAGAACTAGGAGTGTTAAAAATTTGGTACTTCTAGATGTCACCATTTTTCTGCTATGTGAGGAATATATGCACATATATACAAGCAGAGTCTTCATTATTTAATAATAGAGTTAAAACATTTCTCATGTATTTTATGACTTTTATTACAGCATTGTAAACAGAATGTGATCTTTTGTTGTTTTATCATTAATGAGTGTTCTTGGTTGAATGTAAAAAATCACCTTTCTTACCTTGTAATGTTTGTTTAGATTTTTATAGCTCTGCAATGATTGTTTTTATGTTTTGTTTGCACTTTTCTATTAGACACCTGCCAAACTTTTCAGTACCCATGAAAGAGAACCCAAATACTCGTCAAGACCCAACAACTGAGTTGTCATCTTTAAACTATACTTATAACTAGAAATTGTTTGCAATTAAAAACAAAATATTTGACTACTCTTTCACAGGCACGTAAAAGCATGGGAGGTGCATAATCGAAAACTGTCATTTTGTCTTCATACTTAATGGCATAATTTTTTCCTTTTCAAGATTTTTCATGCATTGTTAATTCATTATCAGCATTAAGATATTCAGAAACATGGGCATGTTATTATTAAAGAATTTTATTCATTGTATTTTAGCTATTTTTGTTACAGCTGAACTTTTTTTTACATGGGATAAGTTAGGAAAAAATCTGATGTGAACACCACATGACTTCCTTGTATGGCCTATCACATTAAAGACATTTTTGCTGCATTTCATTTACACTTATTTCCTTGAATTTCATTTTAGAGATATATTTCTCATTCAATTAACTCTCTCACTTTGGGAAAACACAAAAATACATAAAAACTTAAAGCATCTTCATTAAAAATTGTAAAAGACATAAAAAATAAAACACCAAATATAGTTAAAACAGTTAAAAAAACAATTTTTACAATTAAAGTTCTACACAAAAACAAGCAATTCGGTCAGCAGGCAAGAAGACACATTTTTTGGTGCAGAAAACTTAAAAGTTACTTTTGGTCCCACCCTCAAAAATACATTCAAGGTGCAGAAACTGACGTTATTCACTATTCTGTTGAGTTTCAAATGTAAACATGTGGCAGTTAGTTAGGTTTAACTCATCACTTATTTTAAATTGTTGATAATTCTACAACAATGGCATGGAACCTTAACTGGAACATAAAAACTACATAATTCAATCACTTTAAAAAAAAATATGTAAACATATAAGAATAAAAAAACTAAGCTGACCAAGCCAGGTAACAGAGTGGGAAATATATATATATAAGATTGGTGCAGCTGATTGCAACGAAAAAGGGAGGTAGGTGCCTAATTACATGTTATAGCAGTCCCGTATGCAAAATTTCAATTTTCTATGACTACTCATTCTTGAGTTATGCAAGATACATACATATGCATGAATAGACGTCAAGAAAAAAGTCTCCACTGAATCCATTTTAAATCCATTTTGCAAATGGATATTTTCATTTAAATATGATACCCAAAATGTTTTGGGATTACAATACTTCCTTTATTTCGTACATTGAAGTAACAACCATATTTTCTGGAATAGCTTTGGGAAAACTTGCCAAATCAACTGGGTGTTAATTTAAATTAGAAGTTATGGAATTTTAATGAAACTCAGTATCTTTATCATAAATATTTTCCTATTGTAAACATTCTGGTGTTTTACCTTTATGTACGATTTGAAATTAGGAGGCTATATTAAACATAAGTATATAAGAAGCTATATTTCTCCTTCCTCCCTTTTTCAGATAAACTGGGCAATTATTAATATTAAATAATCTTAACAAAATATTAACAAAATTAAGTGCAATGTCCTTCTTTTCTGAACTTCATAAATTAAAAGTGTTTTCAATTCAGATGTTTCAGACATTTCATAAGTTTTATTTTTCTGTATTTTTCTCATATAAATGAAGCAGTGAATTCATTTATGTAGGAAAAATGTAGAACATTAAAACTTTTAACTACTATTAAGGTCAGTGGTTAACAACAGCAGGTAGTTTCTGCAAGATTGGTGTAACTAATATGGCATTCAGTCCATAATAAACAGATTTTGTTATGAGTATTAAGCAAATAGTTTATGAGAAGCTAAAATACATAAACTCAGTATGTTAGAAAGTATGTGAATTATGCCCATCTTCATTTTAAAAACTAACATATTCCTGACTTTGATTACTAAAAAGTTTCGGTTTCATCCATGTCAAAAGCTAGCTGTAATACTTTGAGGACCTGCAGAAAACCAGAGTAATATCTGAGATAATTAGATCAGAGTAATATCTGAGATAACTTTTTTATATTGTTTACTGTTTATCAAAGTCAAGATTTAGCAGAAAGTTCTGAAAAAAGTGGAAATTCATAGACTGTTTCTGGAAATTGATTCATTAAATGTGAAAACTAATTGCCGCCTTTGTTTGAAGCTGAAGAGACTTGGTAAACAGGCAATTTAGATTCAAAATGATGACTTCTTTCCCTTGTTGCTTGTTTGTTTCATATGGAGCCCACCATATGTAACAAAATAATTTCTGCAGGCCATAAGAAGTTATTCTGTTTTGAAACATTATATATCTGGTGTTTTTTTAATTATTTATTTTCATTTAAAGTTAAACATTTTGAACGATTGAACTGAATGTCATAGACATTATGTAACCTAAATCTAATGTGTGCACGTAAGAGCCAGAGGTTTGTTAAATGAAGGGAGTTTTCTGTTTTCATTATTTTTAGATTGCTCAAGCAACTGCTGTTGCCGATGAGGCTATAGGAAATATAAAAACTGTTCGCTCATTTGCAATGGAAGATTCAGAGAAAGAGTAAGTCAATAGGGAAAATGTTTATTTTATGAATATTTTTTTAAAGTTTATATTTAGGTTAAATTCTTATTTTATATTTATCTGCCTAAATTTTATAGTAATAATAATAATAACAATTTTGTAGGTTATATTATGATCAAATAGATGAAGTAAGAAAATTGAATAGCAGGTTAGGTGTTGGAATAGGAGTATTTCAAGGACTATCAAATTTAGCTCTTAATGGTAAGTGCTATATTTTTTAAACTCTTAATATATTAAAATCACTTATGTGATTATCATAATAAATTTTAGAATTTTTTAAACAATCTATTTTTTTATACTATGTTAAATTTGGCATTTATTAATTATTATTCACAGCATAAGCTATCATAAGAGCACTTATCTTCTTATTTTATGGGAAATGCGTTTATGAGATAAACATCCATCTTTATGAAATACTTGATACTAGAATTTCAAAAAAGGAGGAAGTGTTCTTTTAGAAATTTGGGAAAGCTGAGATAAATATAGTCAGCTCTGGATTAGATGGGGATAGAGTAACTGAGTTGCAGATTAATGAAACCTTATCTAAAAAATTTGATGTGTATACCACATGACTTCCTTGTATGAAATATTAAATTATACACATTTTGCATTTCATTTAAACTTATTGGATTGAATTAAATCTACTGTGTCGATAGAGTCTAAACTACAATAGAATAAATGCACTCTTTAAAATTCACTATATTTGTTTACCATTGCGATACTCTGGTGCTAGGTTCACTTAACAGTGTTACATCTCATTCATTTTATGACTCAGAATGCACAAAAATTATGTATATCATCTGAAGAATTATCTAATCATTGCCTCATGTTCTATTCGAATACTGTGATAAATCTAAAATGATGTATAAAAGAAATTAAACAAACACACAAACAAAAAGAAAGTTTTTCACAGACGATTCAGTATTTCTCATTCAATTAATTCAGATCTCACTTCGCGACAAGGCAAAAATACATAAAAACTTAAAATATCTATATTAAAAATTACGAAGTAAATCTTAAACACTTATTTCCTCAAATAAATTCCAGAATGGATGAAGCATAATTTAATTCACAATAATAAAAGAAGGTGCTATCTTTGTTGTTACGAAGCTTAGTTTCTCTAGATTGACAACAAATCCACTATTCTGCTGTTTCAAATGTAAACAAATACGGCCGTTACGGTCAAAATAATTACTCTTAGCTGCACTTGAAGAATTTTAAATTGTTGATAATTCTGCGATTTTAACATGCTGGTTAACTAAAGGCATAAAAACCTTAACCAGAAGATAAGAACAACATAATTCAATCATTTTTAAAACAAAAAATGCACAATTTATAAACATATAAGAATAAAGAAACTGAGCTCACTGAGCCAAATAACAGAGTGGATATATATATATATACATATATTTATATACTTTTGGTGCATCCGTTGTTACCAAAATAGGAGGCACATATCTACATGTTATAGCAGTATTATATACAAAATTTCAATGTTCTGAAACTATTCGTTTTTGAGTTATGCTAGGTACATACATATGTATATACACACAAACGCCACGAAAAAATTTCTTCAGAATCCATTTTATAATTTTTTGGGGGAAAAAGATGATTATTTATTTTGTCTTTACATTCAGATATGATGCGAAAACATCATTAAATTGCATTTGATAGCAGTCAAAATGGATATTTTCGTTGTAATAGGATACGGGAAATTTTTTGCAATTGCATTTGTCTTGTACGAAGTAAAAAATGTTGCATTTGTTTATTGTGGAATAATTATTGTGGATTTATTATTATTATGGATTATGGCAAAGCTTGGAAGGGTTGTCTGCCTAAGTGGAGGGATGGTTTTTTAGAGGTCTGTCTAAGGAAAACTGTCTCCTATTAACATTACTAAACTAAAATGTTACACATGAGGAAAACCATAAAACCTGTCATGCAGCCAGCCTGTTTGCTAGGATTTGGACTTGGTCAATTTTTAATAATTTTCCCACTCATACTACTGCAGAATTATGAAAAAATCAGTTAAAGCCATCAGCTTAAAATAGAATTATGTATAGAAATTGAGTTAAAAAAGGGGGGATATAAAGAGCAGTCAAATGAGAACAAGACAAATGGAAAAAAGTAATTAAACTGTTTTCTATTTCAAAAGTAATCACCATAACTGTTAATACATTTATCCCAGTGTGAGACAAGACAATCAATGCCATCATGGAAAAATGTTTTTGGTTGCATATGGAACTATAATTGTACCCAGGTGTGCACCTCTTCATTCGAAGCAAATTGACGGTCACTAATGTCTTTCTAAAAAAAATATGAAAAATGCAAGGGGAGAGTTCTGGACTGTGCAGATGCTGTGCAAGCACTTCCCAGCAAAGCTTCTGCAGCGTAGCCTTAACAACCATGGCAACATGTGGGTGGGCATTATCCTGCAACACAATAATGCCATCCATTAACATTCCTGGGCATTTGCACTTGATGGTGCATTTCAATGTTTTGCAGAGTTTCCATGTACCGCTGTGCGTTAATTGTGATGCTGTTTTCCAAAAAGTCAATGAACAACAGGTTTCTGCAGTCAAAGAAAAAGATCACCATAACTTTTCCGAAGCCGGCGCTCACAGCTTTGGATTTTTTTGGTGGGGATGAACCAGTGCACTTCCATTGTTGACTCTGATACTTACTGTCTGGCTCAGAATGATGGCTTCATTTTTCATCTCCCACAACAATATGGGACAGGAAACAGTTGCACTGATGTCGACGTTCTGTTCAACTTTTGCTCTTCTGTCAGGCTGTGGGGAACCCACTGCATGCAGATTTTATGCAACATCAGATACTCTGTCAAGATGGTGTGAGCGGTACTGTGACTAATGCCCAACATGAGCCGAATGTCTTCTACCATCCGCCTTTTGTCTTCTCTGATGGCAGCATCCACCACAGCAATGACGGGAGAGGTAATGACATGGTGAGATTATCCTGGCCGACTAATCGAATAAGGTTTCTTTCAATGACACCCAACCTTCTTGATATCGTTTATTCCATTCAAACATATACGCATTTGACATACTGTATTTGTCATACACAGCGGACATTTAGGCATAAATTTCCCTTCCTGACTTTCCTTCCACAGTTAAAAACGCACTATAGCATGCTGTTCCTCTTTCCTGGGCTTCATAGTGAAGGCGGGTGCACGTAGTACATGCTGACCTTACTTCGAGCTTGTCTAACAGACAAATGACACAACGATGAGCATTTGTGCTGTTCCTCCCTGATTCCTAAATAGAGGGTGCTTCTATACACAAATCCACTTGTGCTACCAAATTACGCGCCATGCTCGTTATATAGTCTGTCTTGTTTTCATTTGACTGCCCCATGTACATAGGATAACAATAGTGATAACAGATAAGTAATATTTGCTAAATTAACTCTGTTCTTTCACTTCAGAATTTCTAATA
>KK116363.1:599406-613312 GCA_000611955.2 Stegodyphus mimosarum
AATCTTTTATAAATGCTGTTTTTTTAATGCTCTTTATATTGTATCTTTATTCAAATCTTTTGAAAATATTGTTCTTTAATGCTAATTATGACACAGTTTCTTCATTTCAAAAGATGGCTGTTCTGTTATTTATAGTATATTCTTTTTGTTGGAACTACTGATTTAATTTATTTAACTAAACAATTTTATTCTCTAGATTAAACTACTTAAAAATACACACTGAAGAGCCAAAGCATTATGACCACCTGCTCAGTAACACGTTGCGCTAACTTTGGCCTGCAAAACAACTGCAACTTGCCTTGGCATGGATGCCACAAGTGGATGGTGGATGACTAAAGACAGGTTGCCCTAAATGTTTAAGCAGTGGTCACACAAAGTCGATATATTCCGGTATGGTGGTGTTTGAGCTCTGAGCTACTGCTTCATGATATCCCAAGTGGGCTTTATTGGGTTAAGATCTGGCAAATTAGATGTCCGGGATATTAATAAGAATTCATCATTATGCTCCTGAAACCACTCCAACGTTGTTCGAGCCTTGTGACATGGTGTGTTGTCTTGCTGGAAGATTCCATTTCCAGTTGGGAAAACAGATGCCATGTAAAGGTGCAACTGATCCACAGTTATGTTAAGATAAACAGACGCCATGTAAAGGTGCAACTGATCCACAGTTATGTTAAGATAGTCTGCAGCTTTCATGGTCTGTTCTACTGAACTAAGGGTCTCAGATTCGCCCATGAGAACATCCCCCAGAGTGTAATACCACCGTCACCAGCCGTGTATGACCTGCTGTACAAGAGGGAGCAGCTGTTTGCCTAGAAGACGGCATACCCTGACATGACCATCAATATAAGTCATCTGACCTGGTAACTGTCTTCCACTTATCCATGGTCCAGTGTCGAAGTTCCCTGGCCCACTGTAGGTGTAGTTAACAGTGATGCTTGGTCAGCAAGGGCATATGAGTGGGAAGTTTGCTGCACAGCTCCATATCCAACAGTATCCACTGAACTGTGTGTTCCAAAACACTTGCATTTGGACCTGCATTCTATTGGGACCTGCATTGTATTGGGCTGTCAGCTGAGCCAATGTTTGATGCTGATTTTACTGTACCAAGGGGGACAATCTCCTGACATTCCTTTTCTTTGACAATGCATGGACATCCAACACCTTGCATCTATTGCTGGTTTCACTGTCATTTGTCCACTTTACATAAATACTAATTATGGCAGATTGTGAACAACGTATCTGTCATGTGTTTTCGGAGGTACTTGTTTCTGAGTCTTCAGGCCATTACAATTTGACCTCTATCAAATTTGCTTACATCAGCAGCCTTTCCCATCATTTACAAAAAGTAAGTGCAAGAATGATTCCTTACCTTCTCCAGCAGCATTTAAATACCATTCCTACTTAATCACATGCCTTCAATGTCATCCTGATGAGTTCATTGAAAAATGTGGGGCTGGTCATAATGTTTTTGGCTTGAAGTTAAATTATTAAAATTAAAAAAAAATATATTATAATATGGGTTTCTCCTCTTTCCTGTGCTTTTTAAGTGCCTTATATTAACTGTGATTTTGAATTAAGCATGAATGTCATATTCTGTATTATCCAAGTTATTTGAGAGTCGACTATAGTTCTTTATTTTGCTTGAACAAATAGGTAAGGCAAATTAAGTTTGAAACTTTTTTGGTCATCTTGCTTCATAAAAAAGACATAGACATCAAGACAATGTTAGATTTAGGTTTCATTAAATATCTAGTAGAAATTGTTGCAGCCTTATTGATAAATGCACTGAATATTTATAATTTCACCTAATATTCAATGTCTGATGAAATCAAATATGTGCCTAAGTATTTTAATCATTTTCTGCCTCAGGAAGGCATCTGTTCAAGGCAATTAGCATGTATATAATTTGACATAATCTTTTTCCTATGTAGCTAATTGGAAGCTTTTGTTCTTTTGCATTACATAGATTACAGACACTCTTTGTTTTTTCATTCTGTATATATTTTTGTAAAGTTAAAAAAATTAATCCTTTAGTTATTTTCAAAATATACATTCTTGTTTTTGTATGGAGTAAATCACAGCTTTTAATATTGAAACAGATTTTAACAGTTCTACTGAATGCTTATAATATCCTTTTTTTCCTGCTTCTTTTGAAGGCATTGTTTTAGGAGTTTTATGTGTTGGAGGATCTTTAATGTGCAATGCTGAAATGACTCCTGGAAGCATGATGGCATTTTTAGTTGCAACACAAACTATACAAAAGTAATTATTTCTCTTTGTATGCTAGATGTTATTTTCATAAATTATTGACAGTTTCAACATCATTTTAAATGAAATTTTAATGTGTTTGAAAAAAAAATCTGTTCAAAAATTCATATTTAATTCAAATTTGATAACAGGCATCTTGATTCAAACCAAAAACATGACTCAGCAGATTATAGCTATTCACAATCTGATTTAGAGTGATGTGCATTTTTATTTTGTAAATATTCGTGTATTAAACTGGGTAATGTGTTAAACAGAAATATAAATTTACTTGTATATGAATTAAAGATATTGCAATGATAACAACAAATATAATTTATTCAAAATTTAAATAAGGTATTTAGGGGAGTAAAACTTACACTCACAAAACTAAGAATGGTATCAGAGCATTTTCTTATGCTTCAATATCAAGCTATGATGCTGCTCAATAACAGCTTTGCTTCAGATGCGTAACAAACGTTATTCCAGCCTTTTGCTAGCTTTTCTTTACTATATTTTTCCTGCTAATAACCAGATTCAAGCTACATTAGTTGATTTTCATTTATTTGAAAATTAATCTTCTTCTTTAACTTAATGATTACTGAGAGTGAAAAGAATGAACAGATTTAACCAAATATCTTACTAGTAATTCAAATAATGCTAACATCCGTGCATGATTATGTAGATAAAAGTTCTATAAAACATTTAAATGTAGAGTTGTATATGACCCAAGTGTTAAATATATTTATGTTTTGCTGTTTTCTGTATATGAATTATAATTTTAATTATAGTTTCTATAATTTAAAATTATAGAATTATAATTTTCTGTTTTAGTCCATTTTTTGTAAATTACTGATTTTATGATTCTTAAAAATAAAATATTTTCTTAGAAAATCAAATCTATTGCAATATCTGATTAAATAACCATAAGAAAAATTAAGTAATTTTCAAGCTAGGAAACATAATTAAAAACAGTACGCAAAGAATATAGTTCATGAAAAATACGGGTGAAGTGTGTTGAAATGCAGTTTTAAGTTAACAGTGATATGTATAGATAAGTTATCTATGTACAAGGTGATCAGCGAATAAGCCCTGATTTCAAAATTAAAAATCTCTGCAGCAAAATTATGCAGTAAACTGTACATTTATTAGCAAAACTGTAAAAATGGTGTACGAAAGTTTAGAAAATTTAGTTAAAAAAATTATTAACAAATGGCGTTCTGAGCTGAAAACTCTTTCTCTGAAAGCAGCTGGATCACCATGGACGCTGGTTCTCATAAATAATATGGTTAAGAATCACAGAGTGGAGTATAATAACATTGACTCAGTAGTAAGGTAAACACACTCTCATTTATTAACATCTCTTGCCTTACTGACTCATTACTGTCGTCGACAGCATCACTAGTAAATGCTTTTCTAATCAGGGGCGCTGCGCTCGCAGGCGTGGACATACTGCCCAGCGTTGACATGGTTACATTCAACAATTTAAAATTTTCAGAAATACATATCTACAGCATGAATTTAATTAAAATATAATACCGCAAACCCTATAGATATACATCTTATAATTACATTAATTTTGCTCATTTAGGTAAAGATAAAATGCAAATTTTAGAAATTGGCCTTGTAAAAGTTCCATTTTTTGTTTTTACTTTTACAACTCTTACTTTATTATCTTTACCTGTTAACGGTTCTATAATTCTGCCTAATGGCCAATTGCAAACAGGTGTATTATCTTCTCGTAGAATGACCATAGTACCAACTTCTACATTATTGTTTTCGTAATACCATTTATTTCTTTGTTGAAGTGTACTTAAATAATTGTTTGACCAACATTTCCAGATGGACTGAATTACTTTTGTTAACTTTTTCCAGTTGTTTAACATGTTATCACTTGCATTTAAAATGCTGGGTGCGACTAATGCAGTTATTGGTCTTCCAATCAAGAAATGACCAGGCGTCAAGACGTCAAAGTCATCCAACTCAGCTGACATAAGATACAGTGGGCATTAGTTAAATATCCCCTCAATTTGGGTAATTATAGTTAAAAATTCCTCAAATGTTAATTTTAAATTTGCCACCACAGGTCTGAGATGATATTTGACAGACTTGACGGCTGCCTCTCAAAGTCCTCCATGATTAGGAGCACGAGGAGGAATGAAAGTCCAATCAGTGCCCTCAATGGATAAATAATTACCTAGATTTTCGTCTGGTTTGTTAATCAATTTGTTCAATTTTTTCAATTCTAAATTACTTCCAACAAAATTTCTCGCGTTGTCGGAAAAGGTACGTGCACACTTACCTCTTTTGCTAACAAATCTTTTTAATGCTGCAATAAAGGCCTCACTAGAAAGGTCTGTAACAAGCTCCAAATGACAAGCCTTTGTTACAAAACAAACAAAAATGCATAAATATATTTTATTAAGAATTCCTTTCTTCTGATTTTTGTATTTTATCATAAATGGTCCGCAAAAATCAACTCCTACACAATTGAATGGGAAGTTTGGTGTAACTCTTTCCTGCGGTAAATGGGCCATGAGTTGCTCACAAGGGACTGGTTTTGCTTTAAAGCAAGTCATGCATTTATGAACTAATTTCCTACAAAGATTATGAGCACCTAAAGGCGAAAACTTTTGCCTAATATTACACATTAATCCTTGAGGTCCAGTGTGCATGTATTTTTTATGGACCATCTCTGCTATTAAGATTGTTAGTCTATGATTTTTTGGCAATATTATAGGAAATTTTCTTTCAAAGTTATACTTGCTATTGGTTAGTCTTCCGCCTACCCGCAAAATATTGTCCTTATCTATAAAGGGGTACAAACTTTTTAACTTACTATTCGGAACCACCTTACCGTCTTTCTGAAGACTAGTTAATTCTTTTTTAAACTCTTCTTCTTGAATGATTTTGATTAGCTTTAATTCCGCATGTTTAATTTCCTCACTGCGAAGAGGACCGCTAATCTTGTTCTTAGCCTTGCAATTATTGTAGAACCTGTAAATAAAACTTAAAATAATGCAAAATTTTAACATAGTTATAACTCAAATTTAAGAATTCATTTAGGAAATAATTGACTTTTATATTAAGTGAAATTTTAGAGGCATTAAGTTTTTTGAGTTCATCAGCAAAGTCTTTCACAATAACTTCAGTAGGAATCACTTTACATAGATGCTCATCCTTCATCAGGAAACCAGGACCCTTCCACCACAGCTCACTTTGGACAAGCTTGATAGAGTCAAGTCCCCTGGAGATAATATCAGCCGGATTTTCACCTGATGGAACGTGCCACCACTGTCTCACGTCCGTCATTTCTTGAACCACCGCTACTCGATTAGCAACGAATGTTTTCATACAGCAGGGCTCCTTTTGCAGCCAAGACAAGACTATCATAGAGTCACTCCACAAAAATACATTATTAAGTTTCAGAGCAGATATTACTCGATTCATTAATTTCGCAAGCAATACAGCTGCGCATAACTCTAATCTTGGTATGCTAACTCGTTTTATAGGAGAAACTCTTGATTTACTTGTTACAAGCCTTATTATTAGTTCACCACATTGGGAGATGGATTTACAATAAACTACAGCTCCATACGCTAACTCAGAGGCATCACAAAATCCGCATAACTCAATAACAATTGCTTCTGCCACAAGAATGCCTCTCTTAATTTCTAAATTACATATATGAGGCAGTTCAGAGAAAAATCATTGCCATTCCTTGGCTCCTCTTTCAGGTAGAAGATCGTCCCATTTGAGCTTCAAAAGCCATAGTCTATGAAAAAATATTTTAGCTTTAGCTATCACGGGATCCAATAAACCAAGTGGATCAAAGATTCTTGCTATTGTTGACAAAACTTGCTGTTTAGTAATTTTACACTCGTCTTCTAGTTTCATTTTAAAATTAAAACAATCTTTATCTGCTTTCCAGAAAACACCAAGAGCTGAAACTTCATTCGCTCACTGGAATATGTATTCGCTACACCATTTGTGCAGAGACATAGTTGCACTTCTTAAAATCTCAATCAATTCTTGCTGTAACTTCTTTGCCGAACTCAATGAACTGGACCCTGTTAGCATATCATCATGTAAAAATCACTCTGTAGAACTGCAGCCACTAATGGAAAATTTCTGAATTCATCTATAGCAAGCTGACGTAATGTTCTCATGGCTAAGAAAGGTGCACTTACTGTGCCATAGGTGACCGTATTCAACTCAAAAGTTTTTACTGGACCATTAATTGACTCTTTCCACAAAATTCTCTGTACCTGCCATTGAGTAGGATCAATCGATATCATTCGGTACATCTTTTTGATATCCGCTGTAAAGGCATAAACATGTTTTCGGAAACGTACCATAATCGAAAACAAGTCCTATTGAATTACACCACCATTACATTGAATTGAATTCAGGGAATTGCCATTTGACGTTGTAGTCGAAGCATTGAACACTACTCTCAAAGGTGTCAAAATTTTCTCAGGGCGATATATCCCAAGGTGTGGAATATAGTACGTTCCCTTCTGCTCGTCGTCTTCATTCTTGACTTCAGTCATGTGACCTAGTTCTCCATATTCACGTAGAAAATCTGAGTACAATAATAATTAATTTTCATCTTTATTCAAACGAATCCACAATGAGTTCAACCTCTTAAGCACGATTTGTTTCGAATTTCCTAAACACATTGGATCTTCCTTAAACGGCATCTTCACTACGTATTTTTCATTATCTTCACGGGTATAGTTGTTTTTAAAATGCTCTTCACAGAATTCCGATTCTTTACTTCCCTTCTTTGCAACCTCAATGTTTTCGAGTTCCCAAAATTGCTTGAGTGTGTTATCTAAATTTGTTTTTTCTGTTATCACACCACAATGAACCCCACTCTCTTTTTCTGTTACATAACTCCCAGACGCAAAAAATCCAAACACACTGTTTTGTAGAATGATATTAGAATTGTCAAATCGAATTTGAGCAGGTTGTAACAATCTAAATATATCTCTGCACCGAGCAAACAGTCAATACGTTCGGGAATGTTAAACTTGTCATCAGCTAACTTTATATGTCTAATATTCTCTAGAGAAATGTTTACTCTTTGTGAGGGTATAAAGTCTGTCATTATATTCGGAACTACCAAGAAATCTACATTTTTAACATAACTTTTATTTTCGTTACAAATATTTGCATTAACTCTTGTTTTTATTCTTAGAGATGAATCATTTAAACTGCTAACTACTATATGTACCTCTTCGTTTTTTTAATTTCATGATCTCTACGATATGTTTACTTAACAGGCAAGATTCACTTCCCCCATCCAAAAGGCATCGTAATTTATATTCATTTTCTTTTTCATCTGTCAAAATACATATCGCCGTACTTAGTAACACTTTATTTTTCTTTTTATTCGAATGATTACTCATGAATGTTAAGCTTTGCACAAACTCTGGTGCATTAGGAAATTTAGGATCTTCACTCACCGGGGTTGTCGATGGCCTTGAACTCTGAAGAGTATTTGCTGACTCACTTTTAATTGCAACCTCATTTTTTCTACACGCATTACGATTTTCATTGGAGTTTTGGTTTGGAAAATGCAATGTTTTATGATGTCTTTTTTTGCAAAAACAAGACAATTTTGAAGAGCAATTTAATACAGAGTGTTTGTTAGACATGCAGTTAAAGCAAAGATGATTATTTTTAACTACTTCTACTCTATCATTCACTGATAATTTTAGATAAATTGGACATTTAGATAGATGGTGATATTCAGTTTTACATAACACACAATTAGAAAAAATATCTGAAAGAAATACTTTTGAAACAGAGCTTACAGCAAATGATTTTCCTTTAGATGTGAAAAATAAATCCACCTCTTTTCCTAACTCACTGGGTTTAAACCACTTGTCTCCTTGTCTCACACTAATATGAGTTGCTGTTTCTTTATCAAGAGTTTGATAAATTTTGTCAGATATTATAAGTTGATTTAATCATTCAAAATCCTTTACATCTCTTAATTTTAAATAATAGTTCCAACTAGTAGTTAAACGTGAAGCAAACTGAACATGAGTTTCATTTTGTAGTCTGGATGCTTTCCTAAATTGCTCTAAACATGAATACGGTGTTGGTTGAAATTCTCGTAATACTATTTCTTTTACTTTTGTGTAATTAATTAAATCTTTATCCTCTATATAAGTGATAATATTAGATGTCTTATCACCTAACAAATTCAACAAAATTTCAGCTTTGTATTTTTCCGGTATTTCCTTAGAAACAAATGCTCTCTCTAAAGAGGAAAAGAAAAAACCCCAAACTTCTGGTATTGTAGGTATTTTCATAGTTAAAGTACGAACGCTTTTTATAAGTGTGTCTAACGATTCGTTATTATTTGCGTTTTTAGGAATATCTGATTGTATTTCTGCACATATTTTAACCAACTCTAGCTCTGCTTTAGAACGTTCCAACTTAATTTTCTCAAGCTCTAACTATTTGGATTTCTCAGATTTTCTCCTCTCAATGATCATGTTTGTAATCGAGTTCATTCACAGAATCTGGATCAGATTTATACGGATCACTGTTTTTGATGGCTGTGTTTAATTCTAAAACTATCATTTTATCTGTTAGCTCAACTCCTATTTCAAAGGCTATAAGCCTTAAATCCTCTTTAATTGCACCTTTAAACATTTTTCGTTCTGACACAGCTCAGATTTCAAAGAAATACAACCAAGTTCACAATAGTGCTATTAAGTATAAGCTCAAATTAAATCGCAAATAATTCAACTAGTAAATTACCACCTACTTGACCGTTGAATATTCTTCTTTCGAAACCAGAAGTAGCCACACCCTTGTAGTTCACATAACTTCTGAAGACGTTTCTCATTTATAATAATCTCCGGCTTAAGGGCCAACATGGACACTGGTTCTCATTCTCATAAATAATATGGTTAAGAATCACACTGTGGACTGTATAATAACAGTGACTCAGTAGTAAGGCAAACACACTCTCATTTATTAACATCTCTCGCCTTACTGACTCATTACTCTCGTCGACAGCATCACTAGTAAATGTTTTTCTAACCGGGGGGGGGAGCTGCGCTCACAGGCGTGGACAGAAGTCTTAAAAAAATAAATAAAATAAATAAATAAAAATAAACAAAGTGAAGCAGCCTTTGCAATCAAAATACAATTTTTTCAAAATGTTCACGGTTCGAAACAATGAGGTGGCGTAAATGAATTTGACATCACGTCTTGCAATGCCTCAACGGAAATGGAATCACATGCAACACCAATCAACGATTGAAGCTCATCTAGAGTAGCGGGATTGTTTCGATAGACAGTGTCTTTCAATACGCCCCACAGAAAGAAGCACAAAGACTCAGATTGGGAGAATATGGAGGCCAAGCTATTTCTGTGTCAGTAAATTGCGGATAATCTAATGCAATTACTCTATTCCCAAAGTGTTCATGAAGAAGGCGAAAAACTTTGTTTGTTCGATGTGGTTGAGCCCCATCTTGCATGAACCACTCGATACCTGGTCGATCCTCCAATGCTAGTTGAGTACTGACAAATTGTTCCAAAATTGTAATGTAATGTTCAGTAGTTATCGTTTCTCGTACGAAAAAGGGTCCGATAATGCCTCTGGCGCATACCGCAGCCCATGCAGTAACTTTAGGCGAATGCAGTGCTTTCTCTTCACACAAATGAGGATTTTCGGAACCCCAAAATCTCCAGTTTTGTTTATTTACGATTCCACTCAAATAAAAATGTACCTCATCTGTGAACCAGTTGCAGTTCACATCAAATCTGTCATTGTCGATCATTGTTAGAATCTGATTCACAAAGTCAACCCTTTGTTGCATAGTTTTCATGGGTATGGCCTGATGACTTTGGATTTTGTATGGAAACAGCCGTAGGCTATTTTTTAATATTTTTTATGTGCTCGTGTACTTCAAACTTGTCTCTGATGCAATCTGTCGGATGCTTTTTCTAGGATTTTGATGAACAATTCCAGAAACTTTGGTTGCATTTTCAGGAGTGACTACAGTTTGCCTAGGCTCAACATTCCCCTTTTGAACATCAGCCTCGCTGCCAGTCTGTTTGAATTTCACAAAAAGCATGCAAATGGTTTTCGCATCGGGTCCAACTAGAACATTGAATCAGTTTTGAAAACTGCAACGTGTTGCCATAGGACTGTGTTCTAATCGGTGAAATTCCAGAACCAAAAAAACACGTTGTTCAATGGAATACATTATTTCACTTTCTATGCTAGCCTCTTTTCACAGTCGTACTTCGAAGCACATTTTAAAGGCTATTGATAGGTCATTGCAATTAGAGCGCCATCTGTTAACGATTTTCGTAACTAAATTTTCTAAACTTTTGTACACCATTTTTGCAGTTTTGCTAATAAACCTACAGTTTACCGCATAATTCTATCGATCTTTGCTATAGAGATATTTAATTTTGAAACCAGGGCTTATTCGCTGATCACCCTATATATATAGATATATGATATATCTATATATATATATCCATATATGAAACCAGAATGCAGTTGTTCTGGGTATAGCAAACCCAAAGGATAAATACAAATTTTCTTTATTTTTCATCATTATTTTTACTGTTCTTTGCCATATTCATATAATTTTAGCAAAATGTTAGGTATAAAATTATTATTTTGTTATTTATAGTTATGCTGTCATTACATCCATATTCATTATCACTTAACCCGTAAGTCATTAAGTTGGAAAATGATGTGTAGAAAATGATGCATTTTGAAGGATGAAAAAAGTTCCTTGGTTTCATTATTCCAGTTTTTCCTTTTTAGTCCAAAGGGATTTAGTCCCGCAGAACTATTACTTTCGTTTTGCGATTTTGCGTCGGAAACACAAAAACGGCGTATCACTTTTCAAATTGTTGCCACTAAATGTTATCGCTCTGCATTAAATTTTAAAAAATGAAAAATCTGCATAAATGTATGCATTTTTTTTTTTGGACGTAGCTTTCTCTTCAAAAATTGTCTGCGTGCGTTGCACGGGAAAATAAAAAGGAATTGTAATTACAGTTCTAATAAATAGCCAAATAAATGTGAAATTCGTAACAATATTCTCTAAAACTTTAACGAATTTTTCATTAACAAACTCAAAGATTTCAAAGCCAGCAATACCAATGTTGTACAGAAAAACATTTTTATCTCCAGTGCGTGAGAGCGTGTACCGAAATTTCTAAAGATATGCTCAATTTAAAATTATTTTGCGATATTGCTGTTGAACTGAATTTTATGGTTTAAGTGCGAAGAACATGGTATTTAACAAATAAAGGTAACACGCAAAATGTTAAATAAACGTCCCTTTGGACTAATTTAAAATCTGAAAATTTCAGATTTTTTTTTTTTTTTCATATTTTTTATCGTGTTCTATCTTTATCAAAAGAAATAGATTTGTGGACATTGCTCTGAAGTTATTTCTTATGTGCAACAGATTTGATTTTCTACTTATTATGTCTTTACTGTTTGTTATTCTTAATGAAGATAAATTTTTAATGAATTGAAAATACCAGAATTAGGATGTTGAGAATAAAATGAAAAGTAATTTGCAGATAATCAAGAATAGTGAGAAACAAAATCAGAAATCATAAACCTTTAGATACAAAACTCGAAAAAATTGTAGATTATAGCACTGTTGAGATATTAAGCATATAAAAAATAAATGCTTTCCCTTTATTTAATCATTACTAAATTTCCATTATCATTTTTGAAAAATATCATAATTTTTTTTAGATTTTCAATTCTTCTTTTGTTATCAAAGTGTAAATGTAGGGGCCTTCATAATTAGTGCATGACTAATTGCAATTAATAGTAGCAGGATACATGTTGAGAGAACTATTCCCAAACTAGAATTTGGTACTGATATTATTTGAGTCTAGAGAAATCTTTCATATTAGTTTTACATTTCTGACATACATCTATGTAAATATATGACTATAAATGTATTTTCCTTTGTGAGTGCCAGTCTGCATTTTTTCAAGATAAATTTTTAGAGTAGGAAGAGGAGTTAAATAGATTTCAGTTTAATGACTTTCGTTCTAGATTCATTACATTTTTTTAAAATCATCTGTTTTGTTATATAACATAATTGCAGATCCTTAGCTCATCTTTCATTGCTGTTTGGACAGTTTATAAGAGGTTTGGCTGCAGGTGCTAGAATTTTCCAGGTAACTAAATTTAACAAGTGTTTATCCATGCAACCTTCAGAATAATTTAGTAATTTTCGCATAATGGTAATCATATTTGGTATGTTGTGTATCATGAAATATTAAATTAGAAAAATTAATCATGAATGAGTTAGAAGTTCAGTAATACAGTATTTTATTAGAAATTATGTGGTATGCATACCGAATCATATAGAAGTTTTCTGTATTTTGATGTATGCAAATTATTATTGATTAATATAAAAGTAAAAACTGACTTGCTTTTAGTAGTCATTACATAGCAAGGTATTAAAGCAGCAGCATACTTAGTCCTAAAAAGATTTAGTTGTAGATGTTGTATTCCTGATTTTATAGTCATTGTGAGTTTTAGCTTATCATATTTTTGTGATTGCTATGCCAGTTACTCCAAATTGTACTTAAAGTTATATAATGCACCAAATTCTACTAAAACTCAGATATTATAGATTTTGATAAATACTTATGAGAAAGATTAAGATCTAATGTATTAACCCTCTAACTGGCAACACCTTTTATATACAGCCTAAAATATTTTTTGTGACATATGTAAGAATGTATATATATATGTGCATATTAAAATATGTGAAAGGAATTAAGGCTATGTACTAAAAGTACAAAATACCAGGAGAATTTTTCCATTAAAATCAAGAAAATAATTTTTTCTCTTCATAGTTTTGGAAAAGTTGTGCTTTCTTAGTGAAAACCCTGGCCGAATTTGTACAAAATTCAGTTAGAGGGTTAATTGATTTTTAAAAAAGTTCTGTCCCAGATTAAAGTCAATTTTTGTTGGTTTTGTTCAAATTTTATATGAAGTATGAAATATGTCTACTAAAGGTGTTTTGCAGTTTTCTAATTATGTCCTGAAAGCAGCAACAAGTTGAACCGGCTATTTAACTACCATCTGTAACTTGTTGTTCTTCGTTAAGGAATATAATTTTATTAATAATTTACCATAAATCAGAGCTTTTTAAATTTACCTATAAGTACATTGATGACATCTTTGCCACTGATAATTACAATGAAATTGAAAAACAAAATATCCATCATAAATGCCTTAATTAACAAGGATAACATCAAAGTAGATTATCTTGACCCACAAATTTACAATTTCAGCAAAGGGGTTAGATTAATGAAGACATAGATTGCACTGATTGTTTTTCTGAGATTATTTTTAATCTTAAACTTTAATTAGTATCTTTATTGGTTCAGAAAAAGCTGCTGAAAAATATCAATAAAGACATAAAGTAAGAAGTTTAGAACCAATTTTACAAAAACCAAAATTTGAAATTCATGAGTAATTAATTTCATAAAATACAATAAATGCCAAAAAGAATTAAAGCTATGTTAAAACTAAAGCTTTTAAATAAGAAATACTTTAATTTAAAAAAAAATCAATGAAATTCAAAGAAAAGAACATAATAGAAGAGGAATTCAACAAATTCAGTGC
>KK116364.1:0-12171 GCA_000611955.2 Stegodyphus mimosarum
TGATCAGAATTCAGAATAAATTATAGAATAGAACTTAGAATTTTAATGGTCTTTCCGCCAAAAAATATTTTTCCCTAACCACCGGAAAAAAAAAAGAAAACTTTCCGCCAAAAAATATTTCTCTAAAATTGGCTTGAAGAAGTGATCAAAAAATGATCAAAATTCAGAATAAATTATAAAATAGAACTTAGAATTTTAATGGTTTTTCCGCCAAAAAATACTTTTACCCCCCCCAAAACTTCCCGCCAAAAATATTTCTTCAAAATTGGCTTCAAGATGTGATTAAAAAATGATCAAAATTCAGAATAAATTATAAAAGGGAAATTAGAATTTGAATGGTCTTTCCGCCAAAAAATATTTCTCCAAAATCGGCTTAAAGAAGTGATAAATAAAATGATCAAAATTCAGAGTAAATTATAAAATAGAAATTAGAATTTTAATGGTCTTTCCGCCAAAAATTTTTTTCCCTACCCCCAAAAAAAAACACTTTCCGCCAAAAAATATTCCTCCAAAACTGGCTTCAAGAAGTCATTAAAAAAGGATCAAAATTCAGAATAAGTTATAAAATAGAAATTAGAATTTTAATGGTCTTTCCGCCAAAAATATTTTTCCCTACCCCCAAAAAAAACACTTTCCGCCAAAAAATATTCCTTCAAAACTGGCTTCAAGAAGTCATTAAAAAAGGATCAAAATTCAGAATAAATTATAAAATAAAACTTAGAATTTTAATGGTCTTCCCTCCAAAAAAAATTTTTCCAAAAAAACTAATTCCGCCAAAAATATTTCTCCAAAATTTGCTTCAAGAAGTGATTAATTAAATGATCAAAATTCAGAATAAATTATAAAAGGGAACTTAGAATTTTAATGGTCTTTCCGGCAAAAAATATTTCTCCAAAATTGGCTTGAAGAAGTGATCAAAAAAATGATCAAAATTCAGTATAAATTATAAAATAGAACTTAAAATTTTAATCGTCTGTCCGCCAAAAAATATTCCCCCCCCAAAAAAAACTTTCCCCAAAAGATATTTCAAATAAACAAATTTTATCAGTACAAGAAATGTGCAGTTGGTTGATAAGGAGGAGGTATGACATATGAGTTGTCTGTTGAGTAGCATCCCAGACATGTCCAGTTGGTTGGTAAGGAGGAGGAATGACATATGAGTTGTCTATTCGGGTAGCATACCAGACATGTCCAGTATTTGCTAGATAATAAGGATGAGGAATGGTGTATCTTGCAGGACCTTGTTGAGGAATGGTATGTCTTGCAGAACCTTGTTCCGAAATGGTGCATCTTGCAGTACCTTGCTCCCAGTTGTGTCCAGTATTTAGACGGAGGAGGGCTTGTCCCACGAAAAGTTAGTAAGGAGGAGGATTTCATCATTGTGTTCTGCAGAAGGTGGTTAGATATTCCCATTATTTAAAAAATAAAAATCCTTTTAAAAAATAAAAAATAAAAAAAAACCTTTTTGCAATATAATTTCATGTCAACACTTTCTTGTTTTTAAAAATAACTACCCATCCCCCCCAAATACTGAAAATTTATTTTTAGGTTACACATCATGTGGTCTACTCATATATAAAGGCGTGTAGAAGACATTTCTACATACTCTTTTTGAGAGACTGCTACACCGTTCATCATTTCTGATAAAAAAATGATCAGTTTTTTATACAACGATTGTATATCAGTACGCTGTTACGTGGATGATGGAAGGCTCTACTGGAACGCGGCAGACATTTTACCATTAATTCCTACGTCAAGCAAAAAGACATTGGATGTTTTGTCCGTATTTTTTCCAGAAGAGCACACCTTTAGAAGAGTTAGAGATCTGCCAAATGGAGGTAGAAAAGGAAATGGATTTATCCTCACTAGCGAGGAAATACTTCCCCTTGCAGAAAAGAATCCACAGAACAACAAGTTACTCGCCTGGGTGTACAGCATTTTAACCCAGTCTATTATCCGTGTGGTACCTAAGCAACCAGTGTACCGTGCACTATATCCTGGAGAACAATTTCCATTTATTACAGTGTGGAATTTGGGTGTACGTCATGTACCACCAGCATTAAGAGCATAATGGAATGTTATCCCAAAAGATTTGCTACCAATGGATGTCAGACAGACCTCCCTGAAGCAAGGGGGGTAGAAACGCAAACGGACCCGATAGTGCTCTCTTTAAACTTCAATGGGATAATTAACTTCTAAAATGGAAAAATTTGTTCCTCCTCCAAATTTTTTCGAGAAATCTTCCTCTTTCTTTGCCCTTCTTTTTAAGAGGGGGGGAGGAAAGAGTTTTTAGGAGGCACAAGAAATGGGTCTGGAAGGAAACGGGTGCATCGGGAAAAAGATTTTCTTTTTCCAAATGCACTCTTTTCCTTCTAGACCTATTTTTTTAGCACTTCTTGAAGCCAATCTTGGAAAGTGATATAAGAAATATTTTTGTGCAAAGGCCTTTAAATTCTAAGTTTCTTTTTATCACCTCTTCTGAAACTAGATCGTTTAAAAAATTTATTTTAACAGCCTTCAAGCCAATCTTGGAGAGTGATATTAGAAATATGTTGAGTTTAACTCCTTTCCATCCATACGGGACCTTTTTTATTTTATAAAGTCCGTCTTGGAACTTTATAATTTATAATTTATTCTGACTTTTTTTAAATTTTCTTTAGGGTTAATAGATGACCTATGTTCTGTATCTTTCTGAGCCTATGTTTTGATCCACTAAGTAGTATTTAGGGCGGACTCGTTTTTCTTATTTCACATATATTGCCTCTACTAGCACTGTTTGTTACTGCAGTTTTCAGGAGTTTAAACCTGCCATAGAGGATATATGCATAAGAAAAACTAGAGTTTTACCGTTTAGGTTCGACAGTATCCCCGTGATAATCCACATTAATGAAAGATTTATGTGGTTTAAAGCTTCGGACATTTCAAAATGTCTCAAGAAACTATTTATGGGCAAAAGAGAAGAATCAATCTTAAGAGAATTCATCTCGGATGAAACGTTCCCATTCAAAGATACAGGAGATATCCCTGAACCCATCTTTTACCAAACCAGGATATTAAAGAATACCAAATGCCTAATGTATTCCCAACTGGAGATCCTCCTAGAGAAGTTGGGCCAAGACGCAATTTTATTCTCAGTATGGTTAAAAGACGTGTTGAACAGATCGCTTCAAATAAATGAAGATAGAGTAGCTGGAGAACCTTATTTTACTGCAACGGAAACCGAATTAGATTGTAAATTCAACAATTTTGACGAACTTTTGAAAACTGCCTGCCTATACGAAAAAATAAACGTTTCTTGAATAGAAAAAATAATGGAATGGAAATCTAGTTTTAGAAAGCCTATAAGGTATATCTCCCACATTCTTAGCGTGCCTTCGTGGTGTAATGGTCAGCACACTGAGCCGGTATTTCAGAGGTCCGTGGTTCGATTCCCGGCGAAGGAATTGCATATTTTTCATGTCTCCTGCTACTAAAAATACCTAATGTCTCTACACTTATATACTCCCCCCCCTTTAAAGGGCGACTGGGGTTTGGGGGACCCAATCGCCAAATCGCGGTGGTGGAGAATCATCATCCACCACCTTTTTAGTTCGGGCGCCAGTGTAGAGACATTAGGTATTTTTAGTAGCAGGAGACATGAAAAATATGCAATTCCTTCGCCGGGAATCGAACCACGGACCTCTGAAATACCGGCTCAGTGTGCTGACCATTACACCACGAAGGCACGCTAAGAATGTGGGAGATATACCTTATAAGCCAAGGTCAAATATGTGTAGAAATCAAATTAATTAGCAAACATTTTTTAAGGAGTAGGCTGAACCCAACATAGTGAACTTTGTATGTATACAAATTATTCTTTCATAAAAGAACTTTTATTGCGATTGAGCCTGCTCAACTTATTGCTATGAATTCCTTCATTGTTCTCAACATAGAAAGTTTTGACTTGGTCCAACATAATGATGAAAATTACCACGATATGTGTTATGTCTGTAATGTGTGGGCCCAGCTAAGTGCAGGATGCAATGAGAACGGACTAGTGAACAAAACTAACATTTATTTCTAACTACTGAGACAGACCAAATGATGCGCCCTTCACGCAGTTCTACATTACGCCTAGCCTCGTATCAGACGCGGTCCGCATATATGAGTACGGATACTCTCGAAGTCAGATGCTACATTCCTCCCCACTTATTTAGAGATTCAATCTCTGAGGAGCTTTGCGGATGCGCGAAGATCGTCTAAGTTCTGGCTGAGGCTGCTGCAAGTCTTTATCAGGATTAACTGGAATAACTCGTTCAGTTTTCCTTGTAACTGACGATGTTTCAAGTCCGGCTGAAGTTTGCACAGCTTCACTTCTTTGCTCGATGTCCTCGTCCGGAGCCCGTGGCTTCACGTTGACATCTGAAGTAGTAACCACACGAGGTTTACAGATTACCGGTACAGGCGGAACCTCGCTCCCTACCGATCTGATTTGATCGACGTGCCGGCGCAGTAATGTCCCTTGAGCATCAATGGTATAATGCAGCGCTCCATCTTTATTTGTCACTGTGCCAATTTTCCATCGAGAATTTGCCGATCTATAATCTCGAATGGCAACTTTTTCTCCGATCTCAAAAGTTCTGTCGTTGAAATCGTAGGTATCCCTTCGGATGCGTTCTTCCACTCTTCCTCTAAGATTTGGAACAACTAAATCAATCCGAGTTCTAATTTCTCTTTTTAAGAATAACATTGCAGGACTTAACAACGTTGTCATATTCGGTGCCTTCCTATAATTCATGAGGAATATGGCAAGTTTTTGCTTAATATTTCCTGGATAACCTTGCATTGCACGTAACGCTTGTTTAACGGCATAAACGTACCGCTCTGCTTGCCCATTACTTGCCGGTTTAAATGGAGCACACGTTTTGTGTTTAATTCCATTACTTCTCATAAAAGTTTCAAATTCGGCTGATGTAAACTGAGGACCATTGTCACTCACTACTACAAAAGGCAGTCCGTATCTTGAAAAGGAGTCTCTCAAACATTCAACTGTCTGAAAGGAATTTGTTGACTTTAATGGATACACTTCTAGCCATTTAGAATGTGCGTCAACGATAATCAAGAACATTCGTTCAAAAATAGGGCCAGCAAAATCTATGTGAATACGTTCCCAGGGCGCACTTGGATATTCCCAGTGATGGACCTTTGCCCTTACTGGATCTGATTTAAACTTAATACAATCAACACAGTTTTTAGAAACTTCTTCAATATCCTGATCAATTCCCTTCCAAAAGACGTAGGATCTGGCGATTGCCTTCATTTTTACAATTCCTAAATGTCCTTGGTGTAACTCTTCGAGAATTTTAACTCGGAGCTTTTTCGGAACAACTACCCTCTGACCATTCATTATACAGTCATCTTGTAAGGTGTACTCTGCCTCCCTACCTTCCAAACTTTCTCCAGATTTTAATTTCATGTAAAGAATACTTAATTCTTCATCAGCTCGTGTTTCCCGAGCTATCTCTCTAGCTGTTACAGGAAGGGTTTCAATTTGGGAGAGTTGGAATATTTCAACATCATCCTTAATGCTTAAATCTTCGGACTTAAGAGGTAGGCGCGACAAGCAGTCCGCATTACCATGTTCTTTGGTATTTCGATATACAATATCAAACTGATATGCCTGCAATATCAGTGCATAATGTAAAAGTCGGGTGGCTGTGAGGATAGGAAGCCCTCTTTTCGACTTGAAAATAGCCACTAAAGGTTTATGATCTGTGACCAGAGAAAATCGTCTTCCCTTTAGATACAGATAAAACTTTTTGACAGCCCAAACAATTGACAGTGCTTCTTTATCGATTTGGGCATATTTCTGCTCTGTCGTAGTCAGTGTCCTCGATGCGAAGGCTATAGGCCTTTCTGTTCCATCGGACAAAACATGCGAGAGCACTGCCCCAAGACCAACCGGAGATGCATCAGTAGCTAGCATTAACGGTAATGTGGGATCATAATGTGTTAAAACTCTGTCTGAGCAAATTTCCTTTTTTATTTTTTCAAAAGCGATTTGGCAGGTTTTTGACCAATTCCATTTAACATTTTTTTTGTTAAATTATTTAAGGGATGTGCCAAGGTTGCCAAATTAGGGCAAAATTTGCCATAAAAATTTACTAATCCCAAAAAGCTTTTGATGTCTTGGACACCTTTGGGTGTAGGAGCATTAGCAATTGCCAAAATCTTTTTATCTGTTTTATGCAATCCCTTGGCATCAATTTTATGCCCTAAAAATTTAATCTCATTTTGAAAAAATTTACTTTTAGTTAAATTCAATTTTAGACCGTGCTCCTTGCATTTTTTGAAAAATATTTCCAATGCTTTTAAATGCGACTGATCGTCCGGTCCTGTCACTCGAGCATCATCCATAAAAATTTTAATTCCTTCGATCCCCTGAAATAATCCCTCAACATAACGTTGCCAAATAGCCGGGGCAGCATTTAATCCATACATTAAGCGTTTACAGATATACAACCCCTTATGCGTGTTTATTGTTAATAATCGTTGGCTCTCCGGATGCACCTTCATTTGTAGATAAGCGTGACTGAAATCAAGTTTCAAGAAATGTTTACCTCCATTAAGGCATGAAAATATTTCTTCGAGTTTTGGTAATGGATGCTGTGGCACTTCCATTAGCATTTAGTGTCACAGAATAATCAGCACAAAGCCTAATGGAATCATCAGATTTAACGATTGGTACAACTGGTGTTGCCCACTCTGAAGTCTCCACCCTCTCAATAATATCTTCTTTCTCAAGCCGATCAATTTCTGATTCAACTCTATTTTTTAATGCGAAGGGTACCGGTCGTGACCTACAAAATATAGGTTGAGTATTAGGTTTCAAATTTAATTTTACTTCGTGATTGTTAATTTCCCCTAATTTACCGTCAAAAATTTCCTTATACTCCTCAAGCAATCTTTTTAAATTCAATTCACTAACAGTTGTCAGTGTTTTGATGGCATTCCAATCGAGATTGATTTTATACAGCCATTCTCGGCCGAAGATTGTATCCAAATTTTCCTTCACAATGTATAAATTCAAAACTAATTTTTGACCTTGGTATTCAACCTTAACAGGAACATACCCTAAAGGTACCACCTTATCACCCCTGTAAGTTTTGAAAACTAACTTTGTAGGCTCAATCTTCCTATTGGAAATTTTTCTAAATTTGTTTATACACATTACCGAAACTGTCCCTCCAGTATCAACTTCCATGCTAACTGGTTTGTTTTCAATTTTAACTTGAACCATTATCGGCGGTCTCTTCGGCTCTTCCTCTTTTAACATGTGCGCTCTGGAGCTAAATCCATAGATAGGGACCTCATTTTTCGAATCATAATCATTATTTGCCTCAACCTTCTTTTGTTTAACCTGTCGGTTTTTCCTAGACAAATAACACGCCCTTTCGATATGACCAATTTTTTTACAAAAGCGGCATTCACTTGTTGCGAATTTACAATTATTTTTATTGTGATTTGCCCCTAAGCAACGCGAACAAGTTCCATTTTTACCTTTATTATTCTTAGCAACAAAGTTTTGTTTCCGCGGTTTGGACTCATTATTCTTGGTTTTTAGCACTTTCAGTTCTACGGATTTGCCTATAATCTCATTCGCACCCTTAACCGCCTTTTCCATCGCCAAGGCTATCTTTAATGTTTTCTCTAAATCGATATCATCTTCCTGAAATAACCGATCTAAGATATTACGATCTCGTAGACCGCTAACGAAAACATCCCTTAACATCGTATTTAGCATATCTTCCTTATATTCGCAAGGAATCGCTAACGAGCGTAATTCAGTGACATAACTACTAATTGATTCCCCCTCATGCTGCTTCCTATTAATAAACATATGCCGACTAGGTATTATTAAAGCTTTAGGATTTAAATGATCCTTAAGGACCTTTTTTAGTTCGGTAAAATTTTTATCTGAAGGATTATCGGGAGAGAGTAAATTCTTCAACAAATTATACAATTTCGCATTCAAGCTTGAGATCAGAACCTTCCCACGTTTTGCCTCTGGAACATTTTGAATGTCCAAAAAAGCTTCAAATCGTTCTATGAACGAATCAAAATTTTCTACTGTTTCATCAAACTTATCAAAAGAAACAGAAATTTTGTCTTGTTTATGTTCCGATTTCTCTTGCAATGCGGCCATTAAAGCTTCATTCTGCTTTATTAATTCTTCAATTAACTTCTCCATCCTTTCCAAAATAAAAATCAAATACTTTCTTACCTTGAGCAGTTTTCGGGGAATCCCCTAATCCAAGTTTCGGTTTTACCACTACTTACGCATGTAGGCAAGTGCGCCGATTTGGGAACGATTTTCTTCTTCCTTTTTATTATATTTTTTCGTATCCCATCCTCGTCGCCATATGTTATGTCTGTAATGTGTGGGCCCAGCTAAGTGCAGGATGCAATGAGAACGGACTAGTGAACAAAACTAACATTTATTTCTAACTACTGAGACAGACCAAATGATGCGCCCTTCACGCAGTTCTACATTACGCCTAGCCTCGTATCAGACGCGGTCCGCATATATGAGTACGGATACTCTCGAAGTCAGATGCTACAATATGATAGGAGAGTATGTTATTAAGGAACTTGCATACATCTCGAGTGATAATGCCAGAGGAGTTGTATACATTAAATCGCCAAAAGCATGGAGTGATTTAACACCTTCCATGAGACGACGTTTTGTTTCTACCTACCTCCACCTAGCCAATTCTACACACAGATTTTCGTGGAACGAGGGTCATCTTCCTTACGAAAAGTTGGAATCATTTCTTGTTTCTTTAACGGCAAGTTATAGTAAAATTTATTGTCCTGAATTTTCGAAAGCTAATCTTTTACAAAAAATAATTAATCGGGATGTTGAGAATACATTATCATTAATGGATATAAATGTAAGCCAGAGTAATTTAGCTTTAGGTTCATATTCTTGCCTGAAACATTTAGGACTGAACAATTATTGTGCTTTACAAGGTGCCATCGTCTATTTTCGTTATCTTGAGGAATATATAATGGACCAGCCTAATCAACTAAATGATCAACAATTAATAGTGACACAATGGATTAACGACATAGCACAATAAGAACTCTTTTATTTCTTTTCAGGAGTCCAGCTCAGAACCATTTTCTTACTACTTCAGAAATTTTAACGCAGGAAATGGGAGACGGAGCTTCAAAATCAGGAAGTTGAAATACTTTTAGGTTTTTAAGAAGGAAGTTCAAAACAGGAAATTGGAATGCATTTAGTTTTCTGAGAAAGAACTTCAAAACAGGAAGCTAAAATACATTTAGGTTTTTAAGAAGGAAATTCAAAACAGGAAATTGGAATACATTTAGTTTTATGAGAAAAAAACTTCAAAACAGGAAATTGGAAAGCAGTATAAAACGGGAGGACAGAAAGCGTTACAAGTCATTGCTTGCTGAGCTTCTTTGACCTGCTACACATTGAATAGCAATAACGCTTTCAAAGATCTTACATACTCATTTATATTGTCAACAAATTTTAAAAGCGAAGGGGCTGAATCACATGTCTGAGGTAAGGAAAGTAACCTTTTAATTACTGAATTTATCAGATCTTTTTTATTTGAGTAGCGTTCAACTAATAAATTCCATGCGATATCGTAATTTGCGTCGCAAATGGATATAGAATGAATAATGTCTAACGCATCTGACTTACAAGAACTTTTAAAATATTGTAATTTTTGCGCGTTAGTTAAAGTTTTGTTGTTATGAACTGCTGCGGAAAATGAATCTCCAAATTCAATCCACTCTTCAATTTTTCCACTAAATGTGGGAAGCGATAACTTTGGTAATTTTATTTCGGAAACAGAAATGTCTTTAGGCGAAATGTTCTCGTTGGTATTAATTTTTACAGTACTGGGATTTAAATGTTTTCTTTTAATTATCAAATAAATTTCATCTAAATTGTCTAGTATAGTTTCCTTCTCTGGAACAGCTTGAGTATAGGACCCCATTGGCGATTTTTTGGCTTGGCGACCGAAAAATGTCGCCAAGCCATGGAAAGCAGTTAAAATTGAAAACATAAGTTAGAAAGTACGTTTTAACCAGAAAAAATTTTAGAATATATGTTTAAACAGCAAATTTGAAGGTACGTGAGTAAGTGGAGGCATATTATTTTAAATAGTAATACTGAAAATACAAGTTTAACCTATGAAAAGCAGTTAAAATTGAAAATAGAAGTTAGAATGCACATTTTAACAAGAAAATTTTAAACACAAATTTAGAATATATATCTAAACAGTAAAACTGAAAATAAATAAATAAGTGGAGGTATGGTTTTAGCAATCATACTGAAAATAAAAATTTTAAGCTGTAAAATTGAAAATAGGAGTTAAGAACGCATGTTTAAATTAAAAAGAAAGAAAAGTTCGAAAATACACAAGTACATGGAAGCATATTTTAAGCAGTAATATTGAAAATGCAAGTTTTAAGTTATAAAACAAAACAGGATTCAGAATACATGTTTACATTAAAAATACAGTAAAGAAATGCCGGAAACTTAGTAAAGTTTACAAAATCATGGTAAATTTACAAAGAAATATTATACTCTGCCCAGTTTATGGCCCTTACAATTTCTAGAAATTTGTTGAATACATCAATATTTAAGATTTAGCAAAAATACAAACAGGGTTGCCGAAATGGGGTATTCTAGACTTCACTGGGTTACCAGAAAAATACCGTCTAAATAGTGCGCCAAGCTGAAAATCGCCAACGGGGTCCTATACTCAAGCTGTACCCCTTCTCTGTTATGAATGCGTCAATGTCTGTATCACCACAATGTGAGAATAGAATCAAAAACATGTTTTACTTCTGTTTGAAAATATGAGATTTTAGATTTATATAAGTGTAGGAAGGTTCCGTCTGCTTCTTCAAGAGTTGATTTTACTTTATCTTTAAACCTTGATATATTAGATTTTACACTCTTTTTATTTGTTTTAGCAGCCTTTAATTCAGACATATTGATAACTAAGTCAGATTTTACTTACCAACCTCTTACGAACGTGCGGATTGTTTGTCAGTTCAGATTGAGGTAATCCATAGGTTTTCAAATAATATCCTTCGCTCGACGTTGACCAAAAAATGTTTGCGATGCGATGACCAATTAAACAATAAACAATTGAACTTAACTATTTATTGAAGTGTCTAAATGCGTTGCGTGCCTCTACAGGCGAAATCAAAACTGCAAGTACGTAGTTTTACAACAGTGGTGTTCTTGCCAATATGCGCCAAGAACAAGATATCGCCAATGCGTTGGAAAAATATTAATCATTTCAAAAACATACAATTAGTATTCAATAGTATCAATATTAAAAAATAGATGGCGCCACAACTCCGTTTAACTGACTGACTGTTTAATTATTGCCAGAATGCAGCACGAGGCCACTTGTCCGGCTCCATAAATTTGCCATGAAGGCGCATCACGATAAATCAATCTGCACGATAATTCCGAGATATGGAGCTGTCAAAAAGGGGGCCGACATCACAGCCAAGCAGTGGAGGATCATGGAGAGAGACGTGGGGTATATTTGTCATCAATGAGATAGCAAGAGAAGCAATATAAGTGTACAGAATATTAATAATCAGGTACAAAATGAAATGCGTAATCACTTAAAATAAGAATATATACAATATATACAAGTCATAACTAGGTGGGAAAATTTGAGTCACGGGTGAGGTGAGCCGCGAGTGGTCTCAATTCGTCGTCATCAGGGAGTATGACAGACAGACAGACAAAGAAGACAAATGTCTTGTTTTGCACCCGCTAAGTCTTTCTGCACCGATGGGCGAAAAATCAAGCTAGGCTGCGAAGGAAAGGTATATAGAAAATGGGCAATTTCGTATTTCAGAGGAGAGTAAAAAAGAAACTTCGTATATTTTATACGAGTTCTAAAGGCCAGGAGAAAAATATGGGACAAAATAAAATTAAAAATAAATGGCCCAAAAGTAATGGAGAGGAAAAAAAATAAAAAGGGCCCATAGAAAGAAAAGGAAAGGAAGTAAGAAAATGTCCTAAATACGATTGTGTCCAAACAAAAGTATATATTAAGTAAGGTAACATATAGTATTGGGTATTCAAACATATTCATACATTTTTTTTTTCTTTTTCTTTTT
>KK116364.1:12445-55128 GCA_000611955.2 Stegodyphus mimosarum
ATCGAAAACAGTAAAACCGCAACCTTTTACATTCATCGATGCCCAAGAGACAAATTCCTCAAAGGGGCCCAGATGGGGAGTGCTGACAGACGGCGTCTACTGATAAGGATAGCGTCACTACAGGTTGCAGGAAAAACAAGCATATGATATAGAGCATTTTCTAACTATTATTTAATGTCAGAGGCCTACAACCATAATAAAAAATTAATTTAAATTCACTTAAGTAATATATATTTGATTTAGTTTAGAGAAAATAAGGATACTTATCTGAATACTCCTGTTTTCCTTCGGATTGCAGTATGAACAGCAAGGAAGATGAGACCCCTTTTGCACAGAAAAAACTGTCACATTTGAGGGCGAGACACTTCGGAGAAAATTTTTTAAAACTTTTTTTTAACTAATTAAGGCTTTTTCCGGAAAAAACACCTAAAACTTTCGCAGCTGGCCAAGCTGCTGTCTCCATCGTTCGTGATCACAGCGCCCTCCCGTCAGGGAGTATGAGATAATTAAAAGTATCAAAAATTGCCAGATGGTCACAGTTCAGTGCGTTTCTGAAGAATTGCGAGTTAAGTTTATGCAAATGCTCCTTGATTGTATGCAATTGCAAGTGATGATGTAAGGTGACGTTGCTGACATACATATGTGCGTTTGTCATCTGTCTAAGCACTTTGTTCTGCACTATTTGTAATTGTTTGATATTGTTGTCCTTGACAGTGGCCCAGGCAGGCGACGCGTACGTCAAAATCGGTCTAATCATTGTGATGTACAGAAGCCTTTTTTGGCGGAGATCTAAGCTTGAATATTTGCCGATTAATGGCTTGAGGCAGTTGATAATTACGTAGGCTTTTCCCTTGAGATTTTTAACGTGGTCTGTCCAGGTCAGCTGTTTGTTAAAAACTACACCTAAATAGGTAGCTTGATCAACTTGTGGAACATTTTCTCCGAATAAGGTAATATTTGCATTGATCCGTGTCACTCTGCGTTTCTTCCTGATCAGTAATAACTTCGACTTTTGTGTGTTGATTGAGATACGCCACCTTTGACACCATTCTTCGATTTCCGGCATGCGTTGCTGAAATTTACTAATGGCGTGTTTTGCGCTAGCGGACTTCACGGCTAAGGTCGTGTCGTCCGCGTAGCAACCTAGAAAGTAGTTTGGATCTGGATTAGACTTTGGAAAGCCCGCACCATACAGTAGATATAAGATGGGTCCTAATATGGGCCCTTGGGGGACTGCTGCATTAATGTGTTTGATGCTCGATGAATCATTTCCTATTGAGACTGAAAAAGTTCTGTTAGAAATAAACGAGACTATGAGCATAATAATCTCTCTGTCCAGGTTATGGTGGATTAGCTTATAAATAAGTCCCTCATGCCAGAGGCGGTCGAAGGCTTTCGCCACGTCCAGCATGAGGAGTGCTACGTTATGCTTTTAATGTAGAGCGTCGCCACAGAACTCTACGAGTCTAATCAGCTGCTTGGTTGTTGAAAGTTGACTACGGAAGCCGAACTGCTCCGGCGGAAGCACTGTTAAGTAGGCTCTTAGACGAGTCAGAATTATTCTTTCAAATATTTTCGCAAAACCGGCGAGTAGACTAATGGGCCGGTACCCTTCCGGCTTTGTGGCATCTTTACCGGGTTTTGGGATTAAGATCATCTTTGCATGCTTCCATGCAGTAGGGAAATAGCTCATGTTTATACATGCATTCAGAATGTTTGTGTATCTGACTACACAGCTGTCTGGCATGTTTTTAATTGCATTGTTACTTATTGCGTCATAACCCGGTGCTTTCTTGGGTTTTAGTCTTTTAATAATTTCTTTCACCTCGGCTGGGGATGTAAACTTGGCCAGGTTTCTTGCCGTCGGTGCATTTAACCAGTCCTTAATAAAGTAACAGACTTCTTATGTAAAGTTGATATTTCTAGGCTCACGATTCGGCATAAATTGCTGTTCAAAGTAACTGGCGAAAATTTGCGTTTTATCACTATTGGTGGTTGCTATTTGGTTGTCCGCATATATGGGTCTGTTGTTACATGGTTTACGCTTTAAATTTTTTGCGAACATCCATATGGACCCATCCGTAGGGTGAGATTCAGTAATTTCTCTTCCCATACCTCGTTACGGTATTCTGCAATTTTCTGCTTGATTTCACGATTTAATTTGTTCCAGTCTCTTTTAACTAGGGGACTCCATGTCAAATGCCATCTTTTACGGAGTTTGTTTCGTTCAGTAATTAGTTCTTTGATATTACGGGGGAGGAAACTGGCGAATTGCTCTTCACTAATTTCTTTCGAGGCGTTATTTATGGTCGTTTTGACGCCGTTAGTCAAATTTTCGAAAGCAACATCAATGTCATTTCTGGATTGAAGATTGCCGACGTTCGGAGGATTGATTTGGAGAATATCTTTAAAGAGATTCCAGTCGGTCAGTTTAATGGTTTCTTTAATCTTATCTCTGGCCACTCCGAGTGTGACCATCACTGGTAAGTAGTCTGATGTGAGTTCGTGCAGAACTTCTATAGTCATGGGGAATGAAGTATTAGTAAGCAGGAGATCCAAGATTTCCGCCTTGCGTTAATCATGCGGTCGGTAAGTAAATTCAGCTGGAGCTTCAAGTGCAATAGGGTGATTAGTGATAAAATCATACAGGATTTTGCCGTTTTTATTGGTTTGTTGACAACCCCATTCTTTATTTTTTGAATTAAAGTCACCAGCCGCAATGAACTGTTGATTCTCTGGGCAGATACTCTTCAGTACATATTCATTAAGCTGAACATATGGGGGATCGTAAGACGCACTAAAATAAATTGTCCCTATATATGGCAGTAAAACTGAAACAGTGACCATTTCATTAGCATTACTCCTGTTGTCTGTAATAAAACAAGATTGCAGGGAGTTCCGTACATAAATTGCGACTCCCCCACCTCTGTGACTCAAACGATCGCACCTATATGTGCGATAATTGTTAATATTTATGTTCTTACATGGTGTAGCGTAAGTTTCAATAACTAGAGCGATGTCTATCTCATGAGTAATGAGAAAATTGTGCAATTCCGTGGTTTTTTGTAGAATGCTGTGAGCATTCCAGAATACTGCTCTTATGGGGGCTTTGTTAATGGTGTGTCTGTCCATTATACACTGGTGTGCAAAAATTAAGGACGAGACGGTTTTTTCAATATAACTTTGTACAAAGGCTTTCCAAATCAACACATTTAATACCGTAAGATCCCCAATACGTAAGGACATGAGTAATGTAAGCAACACTTACTAAAAGAGAAATCAGAGGGATAAAAAGAAGCTTGAAAAAGTAGCATGGAGCGCAATGCGACTGAGGGCCGAAACATCCCTGTGATGGGTATCCAGCAAGAAACATCCGGTCTAGGGATATGATCGATAGGGGATATGATCTCCCCTGACTGCTAGGCAGGTTTCACATGATTTGTGCATGCTGGATATGTGGTTGTTAATGAGCTGTTGAGACACTGCTGCTCGTTCCTCTTGTAGCACCAATCGCAGTTTCGGAATCGTTACTGGCGATAAGTTACGTGCTGCCACGGGTCTCCCTAATACGTTCCGTACATGCTTGACGGGATTTAGATCCAGAGACCTTGCCGACCAATCCATGTGTTCAATATCTTCACTCTCCAACAGCTCTTCGACAGTAACTGTGCGATGAGGTGGAGCGTTGTCGTCCATGAAGAGGAACTGTGGACCCATAGCCCTTTTGAAAAGACGCATGTAAGGAAGAAGAACCTCGTTACAATAGCATTCCCAGGTGACGAACCTCCTTGGGAGATATAAAGGTCGGTCCGGCTACCAAGCATTATGTCTGCTCGAACGAGAACTCCGCGACCTCCAAAACAGTCCCGTTTGATGATGTTGAAGGGGTTATTGCGTGTTCCCCGCTCTGTCCAGATGTGTATGTGTCTAGAATCGCAACTCAGACTAAATCTGATCCAGTCGGTCAGTTTAATGGTTTCTTTAATCTTATCTCTGGCCACTCCAAGTGTGACCATCACTGGTAAGTGGTCTGATGTGAGTTCGTGCAGAACCTCTATAGTCATGGGGAATGAAGTATTAGTAAGAAGGAGATCCAAGATTTCCGCCTTGCGTTGATCATGCGGTCGGTAAGTAAATTCGGCTGGAGCTTTAAGTGCAATAGGGTGATTAGTGACAAAATCATACAGGATTTTGCCGTTTTTGTTGGTTTGCTGGCAACCCCATTCTTTATTTTATGAATTAAAGTCACCAGCTACTATGAACTGTTGATTCTCCGGGCAGATACTCTTCAATATATCTTCATTAAGCTGAACTTAAGGGGGGGATTGTAAAACGCACTAAAATAAATTGTCCCTAAATATGGCAGTAAAACTGAAACGGTGACCATTTCATTAGCATTACTCCTGATGTCTGCAATAAAACAAGATTGCAGGGAGTTTCATACATAAATTGCGACTTCCCCACCTCTGTGAATCAAGCGATCGCACATAAATGTGCGATAATTGTTAATATTTATGTTCTTACACGGTGTTGCGTAAGTTTCAGTAACTAGAGCGATGTCTATCTCATGAGTAATGAGAAAATTGTGAAATTCCGTGGTTTTTTGTAGAATGCTATCAGCATTCCAGAATACTGCTCTTATGGAGCTTTGTTAATGGTGTGTCTGTCCATTACATTCTGCTGATTGTTGGGATTCTTTAATTACTCCTGCTGTCTGTCGAAGTTGCTGAGAGAGTGAAAAGCCTGAGCTTTTAAGCACACTAACTAGTTCAGCCAAATCGGCGAACACCTTCTTTGCCTCATTTATCGTATCAGAATACAAGCCGGTGGAAAGAGCTTGCGCGAAACTTTTACTTTCCACTACTCTGCTGGAATATGTTTTAACTTTCTCCTGTTTTTTCTTTGGGAATTTAACACACCCACGAAAGTTCGATGTGTGTTCTTGGGGGCAATTGGCGCATTTTGGGCGTTTGTCTTTATTTTTATTGAGGCACTGATAAGATATATGCTCCTTAGCGCACCTGACGCATTTGGGCGTGAAATAACATCCTGCTTGGCTGTGGTGGAAACCCTGGCAACGATAACATTGCAGTGGTCCAACCCTAACCTTATATTCTTCAATTTTTACTCCCAACCCACAGAGGTTAGTAATAGCATGTACTTCTTTAGATTTTTAATTTCTGGGTAAGGAAACAAGAAAAAGTGGCAGTTTAATTAACTCTCCGTTTCTACTACTTGTCATTTGCTTAACTGAGCTGACAGTTAAATTTTTGGCGTTTAATTCCTCATAAATTTCTTTTATTTCAGAGTCGTGTAAGAGCCCTCTTATGACCACCTTAATATCTTTATCCTGCGGCAGGATAAAAGAATAATGTTCCACTTTAGCGGCTTGAAGCAGTCGAACAACTACTCTATAATCATCATCATTTTTGGTCATAATTCTAATTCCCTTAGGCGTTTTGCGGCTATCTACTTCAATATTTCGTTCTTGAAAGGTTTTCCTAATATTATTCCATACCAGGTTCGTGACCTTAATGGTAATTGGTGGAATTTTATATTTTCTGACAAAATCATTTCAGTAATTTCCATGTCAGCTGGGTTTTTTGTTTTAATTTCTATTTGAGATTGTTCTTTTTCCACGGGAGTGGTATCCATTTTATCGTTTTCATTTAATACATTTTCCTGAGTGTTATGTGATCCCTGTTTGTGTGTGTTATTCTGTAATAACTCACCTTGTTTGTCCTTTGAATTTTTAGAGTCATTTGAATTCCTGTTTTTAATATCAGTACTAATGTGCGTAATAGCACGTGAAAATTCGTTTGCATGGGTGAGGGGGGAAATTCTATCAGACGAAGTACCTGTAATATCATGTTTTTGTTTCATTCATCAAAATGTTATTTCTACAGCACAAAACGTGCATATACATCGATTATATTTTAAAAGGTTGCAAACCTAAACATTTTAGTTACGTCATTGCATCTTTCGCCAAGTAGGAAACTTGGGGAATTTTTTCTCGCCTTTGTGTCGTCTGCTGAGTTGAACTGGTTTTGGATGTAGATATCCCCCTGTCTCAAGCAATTTAGGAGGACAAAACGTTGAAAGCTTTCAGTAGCCAATCAATCTAACAAAACGTTGAAGTTTTCAATAGCCATCTGTAGAGTCTGGAAACCATAAGGAGTCGGTGCATTCAACGAAAAATTTCTCAGCCTGAATGTTTCGCTCTCCGCTAAAAGTAATTCAAATGATTAATTATTTAACTAATAATACTAATAAATTTTCAGCTAAGGGTTACGTGAGAACGTGGAAAGCTGATTCAATATTTTTTCAGAGAGCTTTAGGGATATCTTTAAAACTACCTCAGTTACCAATTTTGAACCATTCTACATAAAATATTGAATGTTGCACTGATATTTACTTGGGGTACTTTATCGAACTTAATCGTAGAAAAAGAATGCGTTCAAATTATACTTACATTTTTTGAATAATCTCATTATATATTAGGTCAGCACTTCATGGAATGTGTTGAAATTAAGCATAACTAAAACGGATTTAAAATAGTCTTCAAATACTATTAGGGATAGTGTTATTTTATATAAGAATTCTTTAAAGCAAATTTTGCCTCTTCAATAATTCTTGCAATATGATATTCGAATATTTCAATATTATTTCGTGCATCACATAGTATAAGTTATTTCATCGCGCGAAGGACGGCATAATTGAAAATTAAGGAACATCTCCAGAGATAAATCATGAAATTCCGCGAATATTTCGCAGTCGAGGATTGTCACTTATATTTTCTTTCAAAGGACCTGTTACATAACGACGCATTAAGTTACATTTATTTGGAAACAACTTGGCCAGTGAAACCGTTACAGGTTATTCTTGATTTAAGATAATTGCATAATTTAATACATATTGATTTCAGATGATAATATAATTTAATACGTTATACTCCACATAGATTTTTTTTATTTGGTATCTGTTATTATCACTGATTTGGTTATTTATTTAATTACAGCAAAGCACAGAAGGGCAATCTGCGTAAATGGATGGAAGCCCTCGTTGAGGACTTTCTAAGTGAAACTGGTTTATACGTTGCTATACATGGGGGAAAATCACGAAATCACCAATGCACCCAAACCATTCCCTGCTATTCGAACCCCGGTCGAACTACCAGTGCTTTGGCTTGTGAAATTCAATGCTTTCAGCAAAAAAATTATAATTAATTCTAGAAATTTTACTTAGGTCTCATCTTATACTAAAGATGTAATAGTTTTTGACCACTGTCCGCTGTCAATAAAACTCTTAATTATGAAGGAAAATATCATAGGGCAAAAAACACTTCCGCGAATCCAAGGCATAGCTTAGAGCAAAAACATACGAGTAAAGTCTGTACAAGTGACATTTTTCTTTCCCTGTACCTGGTTACATCATTCCCAAATGTCTGTGCTTTTATGGGAAATCGCTAGCGTAGGACGTGTACGAGGAGGCTGATTACTTCTAATACTTTCGGGAACGAAACATTTACCCGCTCTCATAAATTTATTGCACTTCTTGGTGACATGTGGGTGAGGCCGTTTCTTTCCTTAACACTCTCAACCTCCGTCCAGGGTTTTTACCCGAGGAAAAGACTGGCATGCATTCAAAAGTGAGAATTAATTTTTAAGGCTTATATGTATTATTAAAATAAAATTTTCGGATAAAAGTTAAGAAATGATTTTTGCTTTAACTGTTTTTCAATTACATAAAAGAAGTGTCGGAGCCTTGTCATTCATTTCTCTAGCTAAAATTTTAATTTATCTCGTAACGGAGAAGTACTGGTGTCGGGCTCTGGTGACCTTCGAAGCAAACTGGCGATAGATAACACTGAAGAATTTCCAGTTTAAGGTTTGGTACATTTCTAATTTAATTTTAAGAAATGAGCAATGTAATTATAGAATATTAAACGTTTTAAAAAAAGGAGACAGCCATCAACTCGAACGGAAAGTCGCGTTTACTATTTTTTCCGTTTTCCAGGGTTACAAGAAGTATTGATGTTTCAGAGTAATGTTTATTTTTTTTTGTCAGCAGAAAGACCGTCTTAAGTGGGAAATTCTTTGCTGTTTTATTGGTGACTTTGTCAAAGTCAGCGCTCTTCGTATTTATTTTCCTTTTTATTATTATTTGTAATCGTAAACTTTAAGGGAATCCTGTATTGATGTTGCTTGCGTGTGGATTTGTTCTGAATTGGTGCAGTGCATCTGAAACAAGTTCGTTGTGTTTGGTTATGTTATTCTAATGAAAAAGATTAGGTTAAAAAAACCGAAGATGTAATATTTAATAACTTCTTAATGGTAACATGTGATATTTAGTAACTTGTAATTGGCAACCCTTTGGATACAGATATAGAAAAATAGAACTATGCTGGTATTGCAGTGCTCTGTGATTATACATTCTAAGATTGTAAATAAATTATTTCTAAAAGCTAAAAGTGTACCCTCATAATTTTATACTGGAGGCTTGTAACAACTCATGGAACTCGGGTCAGATTGCTAAGACCTGGAAAGAAGCTATAGTTATCCCGTTTCTAAAACCTGGAGGCGACAGTGCGTTGGTTTCCAGTTACAGACCGATCTCCTTAACGCAAATTCTAGCTAAAGTGATGGAAAGGATGGTTCTTAATAGACTACTTCCGAGGATTCAGCAAAACAAAAGGCTCTCAGATATGCATTACGGCTTTATTCCAAATAGAAGCTGCCTGGTACTGCTTAATAATTTGTTCAGTAGCATCTTGCATCATAGGAAGCAAAGAAAGATTGTTCAGCTGGTGGCCCTCGATCTCAAAGCTGCATTCGACTCAGTTTGGCACGATGGCCTACTCTACAAAATCATGCAATTCGGCATCAAAGGGAATAGCATCCTCTGGATTGCTAATTTCTTGAACCGGAGAACTATTAGAGTAAAGTGGAGAGGCGTTCTTTCAAGAAGCCATGAGCTTGCCAGTGGTGTCCCCCAGGGCTGCATTCTGTCTCTAGTTCTGTTCACCATATTCATGCATATATTTATGAGATTATCCCGACGGATGTCGATTGCTATGTATATGCGGACGACATCTTCCTCTATAGTGCTGATGTCTCGCACCGGAAGGTAATCGATAATTTGCAGCGTGCGCTGTTTAAAGTGCACAGTTGGGCTAAAGAGTGGAACTTATACATTTCTCCAGAGAAAAGCAAATCAATCATTTTCAGCGGGAAAAAGAGTTGTGAAGAGAATTTTTTGAAGCTTGATGGTGTCAGCATCCCTACGGAAGATCATGTTAAAATTCTGGGTGTATGGTTTGATAGTAAACTGAGTTGGAATTTCCACATTAATAAAATTGTCTCGAAGCAAGAAAGAATGCTGAATGCATTTAAATTTATCGCGAGCCCCAGGTGGGGTGCCAGAAAAGTGGAACTTGTAAATATCGCAAATGCTACAACAAGAGGAAGAATAGAATATGGCAGCTCTCTCCTCATTTCAGCCTCTCAACAAAATAAGAAAAAGCTTGAAATTGTTTATAATCATGCCCTGAGACTAGCCACCGGGGCGCCAATCAGTACCCCTCTTTCGCTGTTATATGTTGAAGAAGGGGTGTTTACCTTAGACACGAGAAAAAGTATTGCTGCTATCAAATTAGTAATAAAGAATATTGCTCTGTCAGCTTTTATTTCGCATTTCAATGGCCTCACCTGTGGCTAAGTATTTAAAACCTCTCAATAGTGGTAGTTCGACCTGACTTGAGTTCAAACCCAGTAATGGGCTGGCTGCATAATTGGTTTTCGGGGTTTTCTGCATATGTAATGGGAATATGAGCCTGCTAGTTTTACTTGAAAGCCCTCTATGAAGGCATCCTTTCTGTTAGGCAGTTAGCCCTCATGGCTTTGCAATATTCAAATAACCTAACGTATATGAAATGAATACAGGTTGTCAAGAAGTTTGGAGCATATTCTCCTATAGCAGAAAAACAAATGGTGGAGAGGACTGGAGGATTTGAGGAACTCTTGCCTGAATCCGTAGGTAAGCTTACCGGAGAGATGACTTTTCTTGGAGGTATCGCATGAGTTTTTAATGGTGTAACTTTTGGTATATGTCTCTTTTTTATAACAAAAAATGGCAAATTGCGATTTTATTTTAATGTGTTGGATTTTACGTTTCATCTGAAACTCTATCCTACTTTTGTATTTTTTAAAAGAAATTAAAACTTGCTAGAGAAACTTAAAGAGGATGGGCGAGGATAGCAGTTTTAAGTTTTTGCCTCAGAAAAATACAAGGTCCATCGCTGTATATTGTAGTTCAGTAAAGCCTTTATTACACTATTATATTTGTTAGAATATGCACTTATTATGCATCTATATTTATGAGCTTAAGCTATTTATTCGTTACATATAAGTAAAAAGCAAAATTTATTGACATGCCATAAATTTCATAAATATGAGAGGAAAATGGGTTTGTTATTCTTGATCAGCAAATTCTCAAACTTGAACTAAATGTTTCTTTCTGACAGGACTTCAGTATTAAAATTTGGCAGTCTAAAGCTTCTGTTAAGATTAAAGTTTATTTCCGAAAGCTGTCTAAAAAGTTTCCAATCATTAGCTAGAAAAAGTATACTAATGTGACAGGATCTTCATCATTGTGCTCTGCAGAAGGTGGTTAGTTATACCCATTATTTAAAAAATAAAAATCCTAAAAAAAAAAAACCTTTTTGCAATATAATTTGATGTCAACACTTTCTTGTTTTTAAAAATAACTACCCATTCCCCCCTAATACTGAAAATGCATTTTTAGGTTACACATCACGTGGTCTACTCATATATAAAGGCGTGTGGAAGACATTTCTACATACTCTTTTTGAGAGACTGCTACACCGTTCATCATTTCTGATAAAAAAAATGATCAGTTTTTTATACAACGATTGTATATCAGTACGCTGTTACGTGGATGATGGAAGGCTCTACTGGAACGCGGCAGACATTTTACCATTAATTCCTACGTCAAGCAAAAAGACATTGGATGTTTTGTCCGTATTTTTTCCAGAAGAGCACACCTTTAGAAGAGTTAGAGATCTGCCAAATGGAGGTAGAAAAGGAAATGGATTTATCCTCACTAGCGAGGAAATACTTCCCCTTGCAGAAAAGAATCCACAGAACAACAAGTTACTCGCCTGGGTGTACAGCATTTTAACCCAGTCTATTATCCGTGTGGTACCTAAGCAACCAGTGTACCGTGCACTATATCCTGGAGAACAATTTCCATTTATTACAGTGTGGAATTTGGGTGTACGTCATGTACCACCAGCATTAAGAGCATAATGGAATGTTATCCCAAAAGATTTGCTACCAATGGATGTCAGACAGACCTCCCTGAAGCAAGGGGGGTAGAAACGCAAACGGACCCGATAGTGCTCTCTTTAAACTTCAATGGGATAATTAACTTCTAAAATGGAAAAATTTGTTCCTCCTCCAAATTTTTTCGAGAACTTCAAATACAAGCCTCTTTCTTAGCCCTTCTTTTTAAGAGGGGGGAGGAAAGAGTTCTGAGGAGGCAAAATAAATGGGTCTGGAAGGAAACGGGTGCATCGGGAAAAAGATTATCTTTTTCCAAATGCACTCTTTTCCTTCCAGACCCATTTTTTTATCACTTCTTCAAGCCAATTGTGGAGAAATACTTTTTTTGCCAGAAAGACCATTAAAATTCTAAGTTCCCTTTTATAATTTATTCTGAATTTTGATAATTTTTTTAATCACTTCTTGAAGCCAATTTTGGAGAAATATTATTTTGCCGAAAAGACCATTAAAATTCTAAGTTCCCTTTTATAATTCGCTACACTATTACCAAATTTAGTCCCGAGTTGCGTTTCCTAGGGAGGAAGCAAAAATACGCTCCCGGGACCAGACGGAAAGGTTAAGGTTGTAAATGTGCAGACAGCAATGGAAACTATAAAAAGAGGAATCGCAAAAATAGCGATATTGCCATTAGAGGAGAACTGTTTTTGATTCAACAGTGTGCTAACAGTGTAATTTAATTTTTTATAATTGTATTGTATGACCATTGTTTGCAATTTATGTATTAATTATCTTGTATTTGTAATGCATATTTAATTATTTATTATTGATTGAAGTGTTTGAACCCTTCAATGCCGGGGGGGGCATGTTGAATACTAATTGTATGTTTTTGAAATGATTAATATGTTTTCAACGCATTGGCGATATCTTGTTCTTGGCACATATTGGCTAGAACGCCACTCTTGTAAAACTACGCACTTGCAGTTTTGATTTCGACACTTCAATAAATAGTTAAGTTCAATTGTTTATTGTTTAATTGGTCATCGTAACCACATCGCAAACAGATACTAATCGAAAAAACGTTAAAAAAAGGTGATATTCGGCAAATATTTATTAATAATATGATAAAGTATGCCATTTTTTTAACTCAGCAGAATTTTAAGAATGCATTCTACGTATCAGAAGACTTTTGCAGTACTTCACTGCATTTCTTTTGTGATAATAGACTGCTGAATTTGCTTATGTTGAAAGAATGGGCTGACATTTGTCAACAAACCGCCATAAGTTGTTAAACTTTATATAAATCATCTGTTTAGAAACCGCCTATCATGTCTAGTGTCCATCATTGGAAAAAAAAATCTGTTTAGAAATAAAAGTTATTTAAAAATTTCCATTTGCGAGAGTTAAAAAATTATATAGGATATTATGTAACTGATATCTGTCTACTCAATTTCGATAAAGAAATACTTTCTAGGTTACCTTATGCTAATTAACAAGTTATTATGATTTCAGTCTTTATTATAACTTCTCCTTTCCGTAGTCCTTAACAGAATGTAAATTAGCTGTGCGTATTTAAATTGAGATTTTGAGATGGAGAATGTTTTATGTGTATCAGCTTATTGTGGATATTTTTCTGAGTATTTTGATAGCTCATATACCATATTGGTATGTAACTTCAACGCTCTGTAGTGATTTTTGCCACTTTCATCATCTCACAACTTGTATGACATTGTGACGTCTACTGCTTGACCAATCAGAATGCACCCAGAAGCTGACTGCTAGGTATCCCAAATTTATTTTGCTTTCACTGCATTTTACACTCCACATTGTGCGCTAAACACCTTCTGATCATAATATATATTTTTACGAACATTTTAAGTGGTTTGTTGACATTTCCTGCATTTTTGGGCATTAAGTTCACTTAAGTTTTATGCATCTATCTCTATCTGCAAATGCGATGACGTCAGGCTCTGTAAGCATATTAATTATTACCTGCATATACTGTTGTAAATATTTATTTATGTATTTTACGCCCTTGATATTAATTTGATAGACGAACTTTGTTTTACCTGGCCTGTAATGATCTGAGACCCCCTTCTCCCCCTCACTGCTGCTCTTCGGAGATCCACACTAACGAACACATATATCACTGTCAAGTACCCTTCGGGCTTAATTTTATGGAGCCGGAAAACGTCGCACCAACTGTGCGATACCTCCGGTATAAAATGGAACTTGGAGAGCGTTTCTGGCATCATGTTGCGCCACTTGGTTAGTTCCTGCAAGTTTCGGTTGTAATAATTCAGCTTTGCAGCCTATAGCTACTGACATTTTAAATCTTACAGACCAGTACCGTTATTCAGCCAGCTTCTGATTCAATATTTAATTATATAGTCCTTGACTACTGTTTAACGTTCAATTTAAATTTGACTGTTCTATTAATTTTGCATCACCACGAGTTAAGTTTACTGTAGCATAAGAGAGCGCATTTACATTCCAAGTTTTGTTAAAATAAAGTTTATTATAACCTTTGTCATTGTTGTCAGACATAGCCACTGATCGCTTCACGTCTGTTAAGAGTTATGGATTATTAAATAGCATTACCAGAACAAATGTAACCCAGTAACTTTTAATTACTTTTTATGACGATGCAAACTTTAATCATACTTCAGATAATTTTTTGATAAACAGATGCAGTAATCTGAAGTTTTTTTATAATGTATAAGAATCTGTAATAATATTTCCACACACACACGTTTCACGTATTTATCTTTTCAAAGCAGAAAATGGAAAATGGTAAACATCTAGAAATAACTTTTGGGAATAGCTTATTTATTACATACGCAGATTATAAATATAATACAATGTACCATAATTTATCTTGAGCCGAAGTACGAAAGCGATTGATTAATAAATATATGAAATCAGATCCTAAAGTAATTGCTCTTTCTGTTGTAAATTTAGTTTACTTTTAATACTAATTTCGCTATATAACAGATCCAAATAAGTTAACAAATATATGATACTACTTCTTCAAATCTTTCCGTGCATACTGTAATTGCTCTACGGTCTCTCATAAATATACATTAGTTGACTTTTAATTTCTCTGATAACAGAGCTAAATAAGTAGTCAGCAGTCAAATATCTATCCATTTATTCAAGAACTGCTGCATGTATCCAGCGAAGCGAAACGTGTCTGGTTCTTTAAAGTAATGCTGTTATAGCACGTCACATAAAAAGTTCGCCAAGTAATTTCTCAGTGGCAGATCGAGATGATGGAAAGTCTAAAAGAGCATTCATCTCACAAAGAAAAGTTTGAAAATTCTGCTGCAGCAATAATGGCATGCAAGCAAAAGCTTTTCCTTAGTGGTTTTAATTTTACATTTTTCGGCAATTTGTATGAGTTTGCTGAAGAAATTATTAATTCTTTCATTCACATTTAAGTTGATCTTCAGGTTTTCAGTAGTTTGTTAATATACAACACTGAACATGTGCAGCAACATTTTACTCGTGTGCTGGGATGTTATGATTCAGAGAATCAGTATCAGCTTCACACTCTCAGTGGAAGTTTTTATCCTCTTTATTGATGGGAATTTTGAGGTAGAATTACATTTCTTTGATGAGGCCACGTGATCCAGTTTACAGTGAACGCATGTCGGTTCCTCTTTACGGAGAGTACATATATAGGTCAAGTGATCCTGACTACACTTTATACATCTGGGCGAGCTGTTGCAGAAGATCTGATAGTGGCCAAAACTCGGACAGCGACAACAAATCATAGCATTTTTATACATTCTGTAACGTCTAACTTTGGCATGTAGATCCTAAACGTCTACTGGAGGTAGATGCATCTGCCTCACTCTGTTCTTCTCAACAAAACAAAAAATACAGGAAGCTTCATCATAGTGTAGCAGTCATATAGGAGAAAACACTTTTTAAAATCCTTTTTTCTTTCTTCCCAACTACTCTTCATCATAAAATATTTACTTCCTTTGGTGTAATAAAAGCTTGCCTACATTCTTAAAGGAACAAAATGTCACCACCAAGGCTGCTCTCCGAACATTACCTGAAAAGCAGTATTAACATTCAAGGAATCCAATATCTTGATTTTAGATATTGTAGTTAGTCTTGAATCATCTTGATACACTAATGTTTGTGAAAAATGCAACACTGTGAAGGAATTATTGGAAATGAATGAAATTTATTCCACATATTACTGATAGTGACACAAATAAAGGATCAAATTTACAAGACAAAACAAACGTTGGAAATCAGTATTTTGTTTGTCTGCCACGGTGAGTGATGAGAGCCTGTACACGTTGTGGCAATGAATCATAAGTTTTGAATGCAGTCCTGGGGAATGGCCTTTCATATGGCTTTGACTTGATGCCAGAGTTTCAGCTGCCAGCTGTACAAGCGAGGTCGCTGACCGATGCAATTTGAGACATGCTCAATGGACTACATATCCAGGTAATAAGCAGGCCACGGAAGAAGAGAAACCTGTCGTGCCTTAAAGAAGGCTTGTACAGATTGAGAAACAAGTGCACAGGCATTAAAAATACAGTGGGAATGCATCAAAGAATAGGGAGGACCTCTGGCACCACAACTTCACTTATGTAGTGATCACTGTTGAGGTTGTTGGCAAACAGACATTATAACAGTAATTTTGAATTTTATGCAAAGTTTCGTAGTGCAGATTGGAATTCCAAAACATGAACTACATGAATAGGTACACACTTATTTTCCATATATATATTTAGAAAATATGCTTTAAAAACTCATTCACCATACTTTTTTTTTAAAAATTTCATTATTTACCACAGCACTACAAAACATTTACTAATAGCTACTGTACAGAAAAAAATATTGTTATATACGACATCCTTTAAAGCAATTTGTTGCAATTTAATGTAGTTTGGATTGTCATTTTTTTATAAACATGCATACACAAAATAATATGCATAGCAACATATATTTACAGTGCACTATGCCATAAACAAGTTTTGTTCTTTTTCTCCTACAAAGTATGCTATAACAGCTTCATAATATTTTTATAAAACAATTACAATATTTGATTCTTGTGCATTTTACAAATGTCTACCTTTCTATTCAATCTATGCATACACTACCTCTCCCCAAAGGTTTGAAATTTATGAGAGAATGAAAGTATACAGATAGCAGAAGCCAAATAAATAAATAGCTAGTTATTTCAAAAATGAAAATAAAACAGCTTTCAAGCCAGTGATGCAAAATACAAAAATTCATAAATATGTTATACATAAATACTTATTATACACTTATTTAGTTACAAAAACAGTAGCTTTGATTTGCTTTCAGTTAATTATCATGCAAAATCCAGCCAATTTTTAATAAAGGTAATATTTATGACAGCTGAACAGTCCTGTTGTACATTACATAATTTTTTGATTATATACATATTAAATTAATGTTTATATGGACGCCCGGTGGCAAAGTGGCTAGCGCGTCCCAAAGCTGCACCAAAGGTCCGGAGTTCGATCCCCGGGCTGGGCAAGGTTGACTCAGCCTTTCATCCCTTAAGTGGGTCAATAAAATTAGTACCAAGTTCACTTGGGGACTAAACAACGGGGGTCCTGCGACAAGCTGACCACTTGTCCAGGGCATATGCTGATGTACTCTGGTGCCCAAAAAGTCAAGAAAGCAGAAAAAGGTCACAGTATGCCATTGCCCACTAGAGCTGTTGTGCCACTGATATATATGCATATATATAATGCATCATTAATGATTTTATTTTTTGGACTCTTTTATAGTTTAGTTTTCAGACAGCAGCTTTCAGATTTCTATTTGCCGATTAAAACCTTAAAATAATTTCAGGTTTTTCTATTAATCCAATTCAGTTATTTAATTATTATTACTGAATTTTTTAGTTATTTAATAATAATTTATAATATTTAGTTACTGAATCATTTAATATTAATACATTCTAATACTTTTAATTTCATTCTAATAATTTCCTTTTATCTGAATTCTTCATTTTTCCATTTGCACACACTTAAAACCTACAAGAATCAATGAAACTAATATCTATGCAAAGCAACTACAATCTAAAAAAAATCACACAATTTAAATACCAAGTATAACCTTGAGAGTTTTCAGAACTTTCATAAGCAGTGCTCTTATTTAACTTTCTAGAAATTTTATTTTTTGAAAAAATTGATATTTTGTCTTGGCACAGCTCACACTGCAGTCACTTGAGCCCAGTTTAGAAAAGTACAGTTTGTTTATTGGGATCAGAAAAACAAATATGAAAACATTATGACTGGAAAATTACTATCACAAACCATAAATCTAAAACAAAATTTCTACTGAAAACACAGGAAGTAAAAGAAAAAGGTATAAGCTAGTAGGAAGTATAGCAGATGATGTTTGGGAAATGAAACTCTGCCAAAAAACCAAAAAATTCTAACCGACTTTTTCAAGTGAGTTTGAATTCAATACCACTGATCAAACTCTTTTCTAATTCTTCTAAATACTTATTGATTTTTAATGCCACTTATAACTTAGTTTCTTCATGTCTAAATATGTTTTTGTTCCATTATTTACCATGTATTTTTTTTTGTTTGTTTTGAGTACGGATTTAATTTACATAATCATGTACTGATAATGATAGTCTTCTGTTGATAATAATATGGGTTATTGCTTTTATTGCATTTTTTAACAGTTCTTGGATTAATCATGATTTTAAGTAAACCATGGATGTTGTTTTCAACAAACTGGGAATTGATTGCACATTTTTCTCTAAAATTAATAAAGGAAATCTGATTCACAGAAAAAAATTCTTGACAAAAATATGGCCAGTTACATCAAGGTGGGATTATTGGGAGTTTGCATACAAATTACAAACTGATGTTAAGAACAATAATAAAGAGAATGCAAATTTCATTGCCATCGATTTTATTTTAAAATTCGGTGACATGATTGACTAGGTAAACAGCTCTATATTTTATCGTAACAGTTTGTTCAGAGAAGCACCATTTGTATAATGCTATGCAGGGGAAAAGACTCCATGAAGTACAAATAAATTTACATATTAGCAAAGATACAGTAATATACATACATATAAATACATATAATAAAGAAAAGAGAAGAACACAGCTTTTTATCACTGAACTACACAAATAATCAATGTTTTATATGCATGTAAAATATATATACAAACTACAAACAGAATTTCTGCATGTTTCTAGTTTTGCAAACCATGGACGAAAACACAGATGTCTGATATCAGTAAATATAAAATTTCTTTCAGGATAAAACAAATTAAATGCCTTTATGGTAACTTATAAAATGTTATGCAAATTCATTTAATATTAGATTAATATTATCTAATTTTATGTTCACATTTCTCTTTCAGTAGTTCAACATTTCTTAACCAAGTTTAATAAAACAGAATATCATTTTTAATTAATTTGACAATGACCCACACATCATTTTCACTAAGCACTTGAAATTTTACAAAGAATTAAAAACCACCATGCATAAATTTTAAGAAAATTAAAATATTCATACATAACTTAAATTACAGTACCACCCTAACATTACTGTTCAATTTACATCAACCTACAATTATGTCTTCAGTTTCAAATTCTAAGAAACCTGTTTTTATACAGTTTAATTACACTTTGAGAAATTTTTTAATGTGAACTCAGAATAAAAGTTCACATTTGATGATGTTCTGAAATTTCCAGATTCGAAGTAATCTTGGAGAAACTGAAGAAGCAGATACTAACCCTACATGGGGAACTAATGAGGTTTCAAAATTATATAAAAATTCCAGTCTCATTAAATCTAAAATGAACATTTACAGACACAGATTTAAATTAACAGCAAGGAGCAACAATCAGGAAATGCATTAAAAGCTCCAAAATATAAGAACATGAACCTGCTTGAAAAGTCCGTTTCAAGGTGCTTCTGAAAAATGAAAAGCTGCTATAAGAGGCTTCTAAGGAAAAAATAAGGTCAATGTTTGTCCAGACTTCAGTACATAATTACTTCTAAGCTTAACAAATACGGAATGTTAAAATATTGACTGTTTTCATCACAATAAAAACATTCAATATTTTAAATATAACATAACTTACATATATCTGAAGGAATAATAATCTTCATATCAGATATAATTAATGTTACTTATATTAAAATTTTCATTATGCAAATAAGTGTAATTTTTGGTAAAAATTTATTGCTTCCTATTACATTCTCTACTTGTGTCTATAGAAATATTTTTCTAAATGTTGCTGGCCTTGGAATGAATTATAATTCTTGACATATGCAGGACTCTTTATTTATATATATATATAACAGTATATATAACAGTATATATATATAAACTCTAGAAATGCTGAACTTGCTGTTATCCAGAGAACTTAGAAATATGACCATAAATAATTTTTCTAGATTTATGAAGTATATGAACATTTCCTGAATTAATGTCACAGAATGCAATTTGTGATTTCATAGAGAACTAATCTAAAAATGTTCACAAGTATGACAAATAATTATTTCACAGTGCACTAAACATTTTTTGGAGAACAGATGATCAATGGACTGACATATTCAAAATATGTCACACTGGACGAAAGTTTTGAATGATTATCAAGTTGCATAGTGCACTGCAAAATTATATATTCTCACAAAACTGAGATGATGAGTAGGCACTGTGACTTTGCTTTTTGTACAACTGGTTTTTAATTATGTTGTGCTTGTAATGAACAAAGTTCTTTATAGTTGTGCAATTTTCTACATGGCAGTGAGAAAACAATAAAAATGTAATTTCAATTGAAGTTTACAATTTTTAAATACAATGTGTTTTTTCCCTCCCTTAATAAAGCCAAAATTAAATACAGTTTTTTATAATTATCAACTTATAATTTAACAAATATTAGTTAAATACATTTGCAATGAATACAAAGAAAAGACATCGCAAAAGTCACACTAATTACATGAATTTTTCCTTTCTATCAAAATTATAAACTGCAAATTTCAAAATCAGATCAACAGAAAAAGAAAATTAAATCAACAAAATATCTAATTCTTTAAAAGCATAAACATATTTGAATGCAATATAAATAAAATAAACAAATGCAATACTCCTTTTAATTGAAGAGTATTTAGAAAACTGATACATTAAGCGATAAGTACTATACATAATAAAAAAATAACAAATATTAATAATAAGCTATGAAGTTTACAAAGTGAAAAAATAAAAATATAGCATATTTATACATACATAAACAATAAATACTTAGAATTATTAAAAAAAAAGTGAATCCCTTTACAGTATCTGCCCAAAAAGTTCCACTTGTAAGACGCTGTCATTAGAAAAAGATATAAGATTTAAATTTATTAACATAATAAATTTTAAAAATTACATTCCTATATCTAAACTATTTGAACAAATACCTACATGAAAGTGCAATAATGGCAAAAAAGGCACAAATCCAGTTTTTTTTTTTTTCCATAAATAAATATAAGTTTACAAAGAAACTGCAATTTTATGAAGGTTGAATATCTTAACATTAAAAGTACAAGATAAAAAGTTTGCTATCTTTCATAAAATTTCCATACTAATTGAAACATTTCAACTTCTTCATACATTTATGATGCAATTCAGTATATGTTTTTCATACTAAAACACCTAAATAATTTAAATACTTACAAAAGAAATAGATAAAGGCAACATGTACAGTTTGCTACATTTTTCATACTTATATAACAAGCACAACAACTTCATGTGAAAATATGTAAATGAGAAAAACATGTTTTATTCACAATGAAATATTAATAAATAATAACAATATTCAACATCTGAAATGATAGTTTCCTTAAAACAAACAACTTTTCAAAGAAACAATAAACCATTTAAAAAATTAAGAATATGTTTAATTACAGTCAGAACACAAAATGTAGTTAAGACAGTGTAAATTATATAAAAACTGATAATCCCTCCCTTCCCAAAAGATTGTCCTATAATTAAAAGCAATATACATGTACATAAATCTGCATGTGATATAAAAATACTCATAATTGCATTTAATGTTCTGGGAAAAATTCTAAGTGGAATTTATTTTTAATTCAACAATCAGTTTCAGAAAGGGGGAGTAATACTTTTAAATGAATACCTGTTAAAATTAAATTTATATTTCTAAAATTATAGTTTATTAAATTACTAAAAAATAACATTTAAACAAGCTAGGACTCCACCATAATTGCCTTAATTACAATTCAATAATTTGCATGTATTCCTGATACTATATGTATGTAACTCTTCTTCCAGTTACATTACTGCACATTGCAATGCCCACATACTGATTTTCAGAAAAGCTATTATCCTTTGGCAGTTATTTCTCTTTGCATCTATAGCAAACAACTTACTTTATCTTAAAAGAAATAAATTTTAATGATATGCATATTTCTCAGAAACTGACAGGACTTCATTCAAATGCAAACCTTTGCATGTATAACTATTACCTAACTATCTTTAATACTTATTTTTAAAATTAACATTATGAACATATATGAAACATAGCAAATAAATTTTAAAAAATTGTGTATATGTTAATTATACTTAGTAAACCACCAATAAAAAATAGCAGATAGAAACCAAAATTTTACAAATTATTTATTGAATGGGTATCTTTTAAAGATCAATATTAGAAAAATAATTTTTAGGTAAATCCAATATTTAATTTTTAAATACTTCACATAAAGATACAACTTTTTTTCAATAATATTACAAGAAATTTGATTTTGGTGTGAAAGAAAACATTTTTTTAAATATTCAATAGCTACATATATCTATAAAGTAACATGTTGCTAAAGTTCTTCAATACTTTCAAAATTAAAATAAAAGGAAAAATTAATAAGCAAGACTTCACACAAAGATAGAAAAATTATAAATTTAATTAAAAGTCAATTTGCTTTTTTGCCTAATTTTACATTTCAGACTGATATGTTTCTTTACCAATAGCACATGAAAGAATCTAACTATAAATTCACTCTACAGAACTTCATAAAATTATGCAACTTTCCAAATAAATGAAAAATCAACCCCCCCCCAAAAAAAAAGAAGAAGAAAAGGAGAGAGGGGGGAAAGGGAGTCTATGTTTATATAATGATTAACAATGAAATCCTGACTATGTAACAGCACACTATAATAATTTCTTCATCTAAAGAGGTCTTTGGGACTTAAATTAAACAATTAAATCTGGCTGTCATTGCATATGTTTAATGTTATTCTTACAGTGTCAAATTTTGAAAAAACAACAAAAATGTCTGATGTTTATGAGGCTCTGCTTCTGTTCTGAATTATAAAATCAGAATGACTACTTTTCAACTACTTTCAAACCAACAACTGAAAATATATAATGACAGAATCAATACTTTTTCAACAAAACTTAGAATAATTATCTTCAGTTTTGAATAATTTCATCAAAGCTGCATCAGTCAAAAGCAGTGAATTTTTATAACAGCAAAATTTGTTAACAATAAAATAAATTTATGCATTCTAATTAAAAAAAACTACACCGCACATAAAATATTTCAAATAATAAGAATATAAATAACACTATAACCAACATATATATTTTTCTATTAGGAAATAATAGTATTAATGTTTTTAATCTGTCAGTATTCTTGTGGGATATTCTCATACTTCCTAAATAATAAAAGCTTTGCAAATTCATTAAAATATCTTCCAATTTTTATAAAGCTGTTATTTTCTATTAAAATTACACTACTAGGCAAAGACTTTCTTTATGGGCAGACTTTAAACATGCATGGAAGCTACTTGGCCGATAACATCAATGGAGTGTAAAGATCACACAATTACAGTACAAAGTTTCAAATATGGTCATGCAATAATTAGAATGATCTATTATTGATCTGCATATCGGAATTATTATTATTATTATTTTGAAAAAATTATTTCTTTTGCACACCGCAGAAACAGAGAGAATGGCACTTAAGGAATAAGCAAGAATGCCACAAATTGATTTTCCTACAGATTAGCAGTGATTTCTTTTGCTAAGAAAACATCACAATCTGCATAATACTTTGTCATTCTGCATAATTTGTTTTTACCTTTACCATTTAACAACCAGTGAACCATATTTTCATTTTTGACCATTCAGTGATTTTTGGGAGGGTGGCCAGCATTTTTCCATCTAGCTTTGTAAACAATAAGTGAATCTCAAAGATCTATGTTTGTTTGGAGGGAAATGTTACATATACTGGTTTTCTTTTGCTGGCATAGTTGGAAGGAAGAAAGAAACATTAAACTGAACTTAAGCTCAGCCAACACTGTGAATTGCACAACTGTATATCTATCACTCAAATAAAAGATACTGAAAGTTTTGCACACACTGAAATGCAAACATAAAGTAACCTTTTTTACACTGATGCAGTAGTTAGACCATCAAAGAATTCCTGAAATATTTTAGAATAAAATCTGCTGTATGGAGCACTACAAGATCACGAAAGGATATGTCTGAAGATATTTTTAAATTAGCTGACATTAACTTACTGTCAGCTTCCAAATTTCATGCAGACAGCCACAGATTAAGACTTTTGAAAATCACAACTAAGAAATGAATTTTTCTATTAAAGATACGAAGATAATATAACTGAAATTCACTGAAATGACAATACTCTGATCATCAACCAATTAACAGAGGGGTGAAATCTATAGTATGATCTTTAAAACCAGAACATATTGCCATTTCAGTTTTGAGTCACATCACTCACAAGTGGTTATTCAAACATTATCTTTCTTTGAGCAGAATATCTCTTTCTTGAAAAATAGGATAGCCACTTGTCTTGGCAAATCCCAAATTATAAACACCCACCAGGGAGGGGAAAAAATTAAGAGGAAAAGTGTTGTTGTACCAGGAAAGAAGCCCAACTACATTAATGACGATTTGGGAAAAAAAAGGGGGGGGGACTTGTTCCCTTGGGAGTTTGAAGGCAAGATAAAAAAAAAACCAATGAAATTTTTCAGTTAATGGAATCTCAATGGATTTCTAATTACTGGAAGAAATGAAAATGAAAATGATATAATTGATTGACAATGACCCAATCATCAATCAGTTGTAAAACGATGAAATCTGTAGAATGACAAAATTATTAAGAATCAAAACGATTTCACATGATTATTTATTGAGAATTCTTGACACAGCAGTATAGGACATTAGGAATATAACTTTGTAATTGAACAAGAAATTGTTATTATATTAAAGAGAAAGTTTTAACAGAAAGAATAAGCTGCTTAAACAATTATTGAGGGGGAATTTTTGCTCACCTAATGTTAAAAAAAAAAAAAAACTTCATTATTTCATAAACAATTATCTCATATTTTTAATTTTATATTTTCTACATGTCATCATACTAGGCTTGAATTAATGATCTAAAATTCAGAAATTTCCGAATCGCTGAAGTTGTAGGTGATTCCAAATCTCAGACTTTGTATTGTATGACTACCAATATACAGAGCTGATATATAGCTTTTTGTAGTGGCATAATCACACAATGAATTCTAAATCTGCTGGAATGAAATTTTTCATTTTTAATGTGTTGATATTACAGAAAATTATGGTGTTGTTTTTGTCACTAAACCTCTTTATTTTAGAAAAAGTTATACCAAGCCCAAAAAGACAATGACATTTAAATAAAGTAAAATTGCCTCTTCTTGATTTTCAATCAGTGCATTTAAAGCAATGCACAGCACTGCATTTAGCCAAAGAAAAAAACAGTTAAAGCATAAATCTTTTCAAGCAAAGGATGTTGAACATATGGAAAAAATATCTGCTTAGTCAGCTTTAATGCTGATTTTAATGACCACAAAGTAAATCAAAAGGTATTAGTAAAACAACAAAATGGTAACTGATTTTCAAACAGGTTATTTTTAATTAGTTATGCCTAACAATGGTTGTAGCCCTGGAAGTTGAAGTATACTTCTAGTGGCAATAAAAATACACTTCTTGATTCCAATTAACAAAAATGTGACACACTGCTTCACTGCAGTTATCACAGATCTTACAGCATATGTATTTTAACACTTTCTATTTTTAGAACACATTAATTTTTTTGTATAATGAAAATACCATGATCCTTTAATGCGCTAATCAATTGTTTTAAGTCAATGTAATTTTTTAAGAATATCCAACATTTGTTTAGTGCTAAATAATGATATCTCAGAAAAATACAATCTGACCTTGATTTAATGAATGCCAAAAGAATATTAAATTATTACTAAATTTAGAAAGTTTTAAGCCAGTTACAAATGCTAAAATTTGTGTTTGTGCTAACCAATTGTCCAGCTCCTTCATGTTTTAAAAATACACAGGAAAAATTTCATTTTTTTAAATAAATTTTAATACAGCATAATTTCACACTTATTTCAGGTTTGAAAAATGAAAACAACCATTAAATTAAGGATACTGATGAATCGGGTATCATTAATTCACGACTAGATCATAAACAGTAGTAAACATACTTTATTTAATTTACGGTATGATTTTTCTATAATTTTTCCTTATATTTAACATTCAGCGATGCACTTTTTAGGTCTCTTTTACAGCATTTAGCTTGATTCTTAATTAACTTAAAAATGAACACAAACTAATATTTCTAATATATCAATTTACAACACAATAACATAACACTTAAAATGCAAAAACAACAGTTGTTATGAATTACAGAAATACCCAAAATTATTATAAATAGCATAAAAATCAATCAATGTATTAGAGAGTTAACAATATAGTGGTTTAGTATGTGGCCAGTCTTCCTATAACATGATATAAAGGATAGAAAATAAAAGGTTAAAGCATGTGTTTACATGTAAAATTAACCAAAATATTCCAATACTCTAAGTACAAAAAATTAAATTAAAACATGCAATGAAGTGATTTAATATGGAAGATTCTTTCTACAGAAATTAAGAAATAGCATCAATTTCATTTCACTTCACATCTCATACAAGCTATGTGAAAAATGCTCAGATACTTGAATTACACAACACAGAATGAGTCCTTACATTGCTTTCCAGAATAAGTACGAGGTAGTTATGGCAATGTATAGTGAGGTTAGCTTGATTTAAATGAGTTTCAGGGCATCATTTAGAAAACAGATAGAATAATAAAAAATCACATAAAAATGATGATTTTACTATGGCCAGACGGAATGAATTTTTCTTACAGCATTATTCAGATTCAGAATCATCATCATTGAAGCCAGAAAGATCCACATCTTCTAAGAGACCCCGACTTAAAGCATACTCTAATAATGCCAAATGACAAAATACATACTGATCTGGCATTTGAATACTATATGCTCGCTGGGCTCGGATTCTTTCAACAGTTTTTACAATATCTATGAGGCCAGTAGCTTCTAATCTGTTGATACAGATATCCAAAGTTATAAAAGTTCCTAGAAGGTAAATAAAGATTCATGCAATGGAGGAAAGAACAACTCTGATTCTTAATTTAACAGTAGTAATAATATTTAGAACCAGTCACTTGAAATAAACAAACAATAAAATTTTAAAGTGCATATGCATAGTGAACATATTTGCTGTACTAAATAGGTTTGCTGAGAAGGAAAGCTCTAGTATATAAATCTTAAAACTTTTCACCACAATAGATCCTTAAATTATCTCATTAAAATATTTGTATTTTCAGTTTCATAATGATAGACTCTAATTTCAGGACCTTGAGAGAAATTTATTCCTCAAACTTTTGAAATGCCAATGTTAAGAGCAATTTTTTAAAACAATTTTTCTCCCATTAGAATGTAATCTACTAGAATATTAATTTATACCATATTTAACTGGAGAGATTACATTTACTAAAAACTTTCATAATATAAATGCAATGTGTAAGCTTTCATTCATCAGACAATACTGCAAAAACAGGAACCAATAGCTTATTGAATTATACAATTTCAATTATATGTGCATCCCATTAACATATTTTTAATCATAAATTAATTAAAAAGAAATTTACTATTATTAGAGGGAGTACACGTTTTTTAATACTACAGATGCATCACATAATTTATATTTATTTATCAAAATGATTTAACACATTCGAGAGCAAATATATTTATTAAATTTTTCTCTTTTATCTTAATGTAATTAATGTTTGTATCATTTTATTTTTTCACAGATCTGATTATTTTAAAACTCAAGTACCAGAAAAATATTAAAGGGAGGGGGGGAAAACACCTAGAAACTAATACACCAGAAAAAATTCCAACATTGACACATAGTTTTACTTTCAATAGCTTTATGAATAGTTTTAAGTTAAGAGTCACACAACCAGAAAGAAGTAGAAACTGTCAGTTATAAAGAGGTCTTTATGAGTCACCTACCTTACATCATTAATAAAAGAAAAAATCAGATGAGTTGTGAAAATAAAGAGGACATTAAAAAAAATTATGATTAACGAGCAATTTTATAAATGCTCACAGTGGGTTAAAAGAGTATTGGAAATTGCCAATAATTGATCATATTAGCTAACAAAGGAAATGCTTGACAATATTTGCTAGACATAACGAGCACAGGAGGTAATAAACACACAAATCTAATCAAACTTTCAATTTCATATGCCTTTTACACAAAATATGCAACAAAAACGTAAATTTGCATGTCAAAAAAGTATTGGCAAAGTTCTAACTGCTATGAAAATTTTGTTATGGTTCGTTATGGTCATTTGTTTGGTCATGTGTTTTGACTGATAAGAAACCCTGTTAGTATAAAGTCTGCAGTTCTATTTCAAAACATTATTTTGCTAATACTGTGATAAAATGGCTTCAAAGTCCAAGGAGTTGGATGTTAATGTTAAAAACATGATTATTTCACCCAGAAATGAGGGTTTGACTTATCGTGCTATAGAAATACAACTGAACGTAAGTTTATTTACTGTTAGAAGTGTTGTAAAAAAGTTCAACAAGACAGGATCAGCAGAAAATAAGATTAGAAGTGGAAGGCTTGGAATATTTTCTGCAAGGGAAAAAGTGGCACTATCAAAGAGGTTCGAAAAACCCGAAAATAAGTGCACCCCAGTTAGCCAAAGATGTTGCTAATACTTTGCATAAAACTTTTAATGTGCAGACTACACAGAATGTTTTACATGGAGGAAGTTATTATGGAAGGGCAGCTAGACAGAAACCTTTTATTTCAGAAATAAGCAGGAGCAAGAGATTAGATTTTGCAAAATCTCATGTTAATTTATCAGACAAGTTTTGGAACAAAGTTACTTTTTCCAACGAATCGAAGTTTAACATTTTCGACAGTGATGAATGACAATATGTGTGGAGAAAGCCAACCACCGAACTGGAAAAACAACAATTAACACCGACTGTAAAACATATTGAAGAGAGTGCCGTAGTTTGGGGCTGTATGGAAGCAAACGCAGTTGGTAACCTCTGTTTCACTTATGGTATTATGACAGCATGTACATACATTGACATATTGCATATATGCATGAAATTCAGTGCTCAAAAATTTGTCTTAGGAACATTACTTGTTTCAACAGCACAATGAACCTCACTGGGGAGTAGTTACTCTATACACTCCTCGCTAGTTAAAGACACCACCTCAATCGTCTGACATAAATCCAACTGAAAATTTATGGCACAAATTGGACCTAGAAGTCAGGAAACATAACATTTCCTGTAAAGATGAGCTTAAGTGTATACTCCTGGAAGAATAGTATAAATTTTCCAATACTATAATACAACCAGAACTTGGGTTTTCTCTATGAGAAATAGATTACAAGCTGTTATAAATGCAAAAGGTATGATTACAAAGCATTAAATTTTGTTCCTACATTTTGCTGTATGATCTTGCCAATACTTTTTTTGACATGCAAATTTACATTTTTGTTCTATATTTTGTGTAAAGGCATATTAAAACAAAAGTTTCATTAGATTTGTGTGATTATTGCTTCCTGTGTTTATTATGTCCAGCTAAAATTGTCAAACATTTCCTCTGTTTGCTAGAATGATCCATTATAGACAATTGCTAATACTTGTTTTACCCACTGTATATTTAATAAAAAATTATTTGTTTTAAATATTTAATTATGAATAACAAACATTCAGAACCCCCCAGAAAAAGAAGCTCTAAAGGGATTAAATTTTTTCTTACAATCTCTTATTTCTCTACCTAATTATTACTATTTTTAACTAATTACTGTAGTATTTATTAGCTTACCTGTTCGACCAATTCCAGCACTACAATGTACAACAATGGGAGGGCCTAATGGATGGCCTTGCCAATGCTCTCCGATAGCAGCTACTGCTTCAGCTTGTTTCAGCCGAACTTTATCACGGAAATCGAGCATAGCTAAAGCAGAATGAGGAACACCATAATCTGGCCAGCTTGTAAACTGCATGTGAACTACATCTTGAGAAGTACCAAGCTAGAAGTGTTTAATTACATCAAGACAAAACAACAAGTAAAGTATTAAAATAAAAATTTACAATATAAAATAATTTTGTATTTGCATAATAACTTATTATAACATTAATCTTTAATAATTTTAAATAAACAACTAGATATATTTAAATACTTTTCAAATAAAAATAATAAAGGAGAAGTATTTTTCAATAAATTTACTGCATTATAATGAAAAACAACAGAAAAGTTATAATGTTAAGTTATAAAAAACCAACACAGCAATAGTATGTAAAATAATGCTAAAATCTGATGGAAAATGTAATTTAGTGGGATATTTTATTTGTTTCTTGCCTGAAAGTAACTGAACACTTGGATCAAGCTTCCTAACACAGGCTTACTAGATCCTCTAAATGAGCATCTGTAATTTGCATTCTTAAAACAGTTTTAATTTTTGTCATGAGAGAAAATATTGACTCTTGGTAGTAAGTACTCCCAAAGCAGGAAAGTAAACAGCATGCATATTCAACAACATTTTCCCCGATTTTTATGGGATCCTTTTTAATGTCAAAAAGAGATTTGAGAATACTATTTTCTGCAATTCAAATAACTCCATTTGTATTTCCATAGCAGCTTTGGATATATCTACTAAATGTGGTTCAAATACCAGTTTAATAGCCCAAGTGTACTTGTCAAACTCTGAAAATTTTTTAGCATATTCTTCTATTAGAAAATACACATATTCATTGAATGATTTATTTTTACATGTTTACTCATTCAACATTTTTGCTAGCTCCAGGAAGCGTTCTGCACATATACCTGACTAAGACAGCAATGTTTTGAAAAATGTTATTTTTTCGAAATGCTTGGATCTTTTGCACATTTCATATATATGTTTTGTTTTACCTTGTAGGCAAACATTTAAATTGTTTTGTCATAATATCGGACAAAAATGCAATGTTTCTGCAAAATGCTTCAACTGATAAATCACATAGTTTTTAATGTTCTTGACACAAGTTTAAAATTTGTCATCGTCAAGTTAAAACTTTTATCAAAACCTGTCCTGTTGATAGTCAGCGAGCCTTGCAGTAGTACGGTAGATCTACGTTTCCTTGTCTAAATTTAGCATCGACTGAAATTCATAAAGATACATTACATTTAGACAGTCGAAGTAGTTCTATCCAGAGTGTCCTGCAAAATGTTTATTTTTGTGCAAAGATTTTGCTGATGCAAAATGCAGTGAAATTATTTCAATTTTTTTAAGTTTTCCCTTTTTAATACAGCAACGAATCCTTCTTTTTTAGCTCTTATGGAAGGTAAGCCATTAGTTCAAACACTGATTAAATTACTGGCATTTAATTGTAATCGATAATAGTTAATCGAAGTTAATATACCAGCACAAGAAGTTCTTCGTAACATTGAAAAGCTGAATAAAATACATCCTTAGTTGCAGCCTGAATAAAATACATCCTTAGTCAGAAAAGTTCCAAAACACTTTTTTTAATTTCTGAGTTTGCAGTACTAAAAAGGAACAAATGTTGTTTTTATGTTACCTGATATGTATTCTTACTTGACATGACCTTGGCCATGTTTCCACACAAACTTACTAGGTGGCAGCGCTGTGCTTAGCAACACAATGTTTGGATTGTTGTTGCATTCGTTAAGGTGATACAATGGATGCTGATTGTGAGCAAAGAGTGAACATTCAGTTCTGCGTTAAGTTCAGGAAAACCAATAGTGAAATATGGAACATCCAAACTGACTTCAATTCCTTTTATAATACATGATGTTAATGAACTATTTGCAATACAATTCTGACATAAAATATATTAGTATTTTATTACATATTGAAAATTTGATGCTCTTTGACTAATTTTATTTTATAATTTCCTTACACTTTTATACTGAGAAAATCTCGGATAGGGAACAAAAGCTTTTATTTATTAAAGTATTTTTAAATATGATAAAAATTTAATTAATAATTAGCATAAATATTATTTACCTGGGTAAATTTAGTAATGTACCATATAATGAAGTAAAATAAATACAAATATTAACTGATTAAGCATTGGTTGAATAACCAGATAAAAATCTACTATTGCCTGCAGTAAATTAAAACAACTGATAAAATGAAATTTAATGAGAAAAAGGTCAATAAAATGTAATAAGAATAAAATATAGTTCAGATGAAATAAAATTTAACAAGAAAAATTAATTCTGAAAATCACTAGGGGTGGAAGAACAGAATTTCGCACAATTTAAATTTCATTTATTGCTGGGGAACACTTTACTTAACAAAAGCTGAAAATTAAAAACTGGGAGATTCAGCTGTCTATCGGAAGACCGGAAGATGTGATAAAAATTGGGAGAGTTTGGCAACTATGGCATATGCTAAAGGAAGACACTACTCTCAGAATCTAATTCTTTCTTCCTTTTCACACACACGAAAAAAAAAAAAAAATGGTGCCCAGATTTTGGATTTGATACTTATGTCTGGAGTGGGAAAACTAGAATAACAAAAAAGAAATACACATTTCCTCCCTCACAAAGTCTATACACTTCTTAAAATTATGTTTATCAGTTTTAAGAACAAAATAATAATCTTACGTCATATGCAAGTAAAATATTCTGTGAATCTATTATGAATAGATACGTATATTTATGTATATTTTCCTAAAAATTACAATTATTAAAAATATTAATGCATGGTAATTTATTAAATTTACCTTTTTATTCGTCAAAACTAAATTAGTTATGGTAAAGTCTGCAAAATGTTCAATTCCTCCATTGTAAACGTCAAAATCTCCAAACTCTTCAGTTATACTTTCCTCTGCTGGCCAATATTGGCCGCATTTCACTCGACCCCTTTCTACAGTTTTAGTTGTCATGACAATAACTTGAGTTTCTTGTTCCCAGATCATTCGCCAAAAATCTGGAAATGTTTTTGGAAGAGGACCTGAAACATATTTTAAAAAATTTTAAATGAAAAATTTGGGAATTGATTTGAGTAAAGTTAGAAATTTAATTCCAGCAGCAGCTCCTGAGTGCTGATTAAAAAAAAAAAAAGTGCATAAATATAAGCATAGTTTGAAGATTTCAAAATATTTTAAAATCAGCCCTACACAAAAATGAGTTAAATTTATTAATAAATTTAAATATAAAACAATTTTTTTATATAAAAAGTTTCTAATACACAGAATTTCAGCAATATTCTGAAAAAATAAACATGGAAAACATGCTAATATGATGAAAACTGTTAAATATAGTCTCTGAAAAATATAATGGCAAATGCTGAATACAAATTTTTTTGTTAATTCAAAAATAAAATTTTTTAAATCACACTTTATCATTAAAATACATAATGACATATGTCAAAATAGGAGAAGGCTTATGTAAAAGCACACATAAATGAAACTCTTGAACGTACAACAAACAGTACATTCTAAATCAGAATACCAATAATGATAATACAAATAATAAATTTATAAATCATGTGATTAACATTACACACTCTTATTTATTGCAATGACTTAAACTGTTATGACATTTTGAATTAAAAACAATTGGCTTCTCATTTACTCACAATTAATACATGCAACTTAAAAAAAGGGGAGGGATCATGGTTCATTGCAGTGATCATCAATATAAATTAGAGTATTGAACAAAAAAATAAAATTCAAGCATATGTTACACGAAAACAGCACAGTGTTCAAGAATCTAACAAATAGATACCACATGACCTCAGTCATGGCAGAAGAAAGGATTTGGCATTTTTGCTGCTTCTCTCTGACTGTTTTGTTGGTTCTCAGCATATGACCTCAACTGTGGCAGAACAAAGAATTTGGTATTTTTTATACTTTTAACCTGGCTTGAAATTTTGACCCACACCAGAGCTTATGTGTGCTTGTCGACATTTACAAAGGATGCTCTGAGTACATTATAATATAACCAAATATTCAGTCTTTCATTAATGCATTTGGTATGTGTTGATATTCACTAAATACTGATATTCTCTAATTCTGATCTTTAATAGTAACACACATATATAAATTCCAAAAAATTACCCTGTTTATTCACTAACTGATAAATATAGTGCAATAAAAAGCACACAGAAAGAGACATTAATATTATTAAAGTATGCATTTAAAAGGACTTATCAATTTCAGCAATATTCCTTTTACTTAAACAAAATAGTTTCTTATTTGTGCATACATTTTACACTGCTACCAAAAATCAAAATTTCTAAGTCATACGCTGACAAAAAAACTAAGGAGAAAAGTATGCAAATTAATACAATATTAATTAGATATATCATGAATTAAATGCATTTTTATTTAAATGAGCTACATTAAAAAGTAAATAAATTGAATTTATTGCTTTTAAATTGATTTATTTATTAATCAATAAAAGAGAGATGGAATATGAAAGTTAAATATCTTATCCTTTGTTGAATTATAACACACTGGCATGTGCAAGATAAAACTATTTTATTCCCAGGAGTAGCAGCACACTGTTTTTAAACAGCTAAGTTTGTTGTTAAATTTTGAAAGATATAAAACACTGATATGCAGAAAATATTCTTTTTATAGAACTGGCAACACATTGTTTTTAAATTGCTGAATTTATTATTTAAAAACTCATTAATTTTGCTAAAAATAAAAACCAAATTCAAAATTCAAGCTTTCAGCATATGTTTGGTTCGAGGACTATGTGTTTAAAGTACAGTGCTTTTCCCACAATGCTGGAACAAACATAAATACATGCAGAATTTTAATCATTTAATAATAGAGAAAACATTATTTTTTAGGAAACACTGGCATTTATTGAGGAATGTAATCTATGCCAATAATAATAATAATTATATATATACACAAGTTAGGATTCAAAAGTTCCTGCACTGAGTGTCTATAACGTAAAAAAAATATTATGAATTAAATTGCAAAAACACATCCTCCTTCGAAATAAGACCATTGTGCAACAACATACTTTTGCTAGCACCTGTAAAGTTCATCGAAGCATGTCTGGAATCCATTTTTGGCTATGTCCTCTAATTCAGCCTGTGATGCACATTTAACTTCATCTTAAGATTGAAATTGATGACCCTGCAAGCATCTTGCCAGTTCAGAAAATAGGAAGAAATCGCAGGGTGCGAGATTAGGTAAGGAGGATAAGGCAAAACAGTTGTTTTCATTTTCGCAAGAAAGTCATTGACGAGTAGGGATCGGTGAGCAGGAGCGTTGTCATGCAACAGCACCCATGACTGCTCAAGCCCAGATTTTTGGTCTCTTCTTCCGGATCAACTCACGCAAATGACGCAGGATTTGACGTAGAGTTTTTTGTCCACAGTGCATCCTTCAGGGATAATTCCAGATGCACAGTGCCCTGGATATTGAAGAATACCTCGAGCTTTTCCTTTAGAGCGGTCTTGGCGGAATTTCTGCTTCCGTGGAGATTGTGGTGATTTTCACATTGTCCATGCTCTCTTCGTTTGCAAGTCGTACAAAAAACAGCATTTCTCATCTCCAGTAACAATTCTGCGAAGTAGGGAAGGATATTTGTTAACAGACAAGGTTAAGTCTTGCCATTTCCAATTGAATTCCCTTTTACTCTATGTTTAAAATGCAGGGTATGATGTGTTGACACACCCTATGCATGTTAAGATCCTTAGTCAGTATCTGCTGACATGTGGCCTCTGATATCCCAACTGATTCTGCTATTTGGCAAATTGCTTGCTGCCTGTTTGCATATACCACTGCAGACACCTTTTTGATGTTTTCATCAGTGCGCGAAGTCATGGTACAACCACAGCGTTCGCCGCCTTCGGCACTTTCCCTGCCTTCTCTGAAACCATGATGCCACTCAAAAGCTTGCATTCTCGATAACGTTTCACTTCCGCACACATGCTTCAACATTTCAAAAGTCTCCGTAGTACTCTTTCTCAAGCAAACACAAAATTTGGTATTGATTCTCTGCTCAACTGACACTATTTCTTTCTATCGCCAGTTACTAAATGCACCTGCCTATCAAAAAATGGTGTCGAGGCGAGTTTTCGACCACATGATTTGGGACAAATCACTTTTAGAAAAGGGGGAGAACGTAGTAACACAAAAACGTTCTCATAGTCGCATTACTGCAAAAAATTTTTATGTTATGGACTCTGTGTAGGAACTTTTGAATCCTACAACATATATCAAGTCCGAGCTGTGTCTTAACCCCTTCGCGCCGGGTAGCTCAAACGCGCGCTTATTGCGGAGGCCGGCAGTGTCTTACGCGAGCGTCCGTCCAGGGCCGGGGGCGTTTTTGCTATTAAGCCTAAATCCATGAAATTTCCGAAGTATCAACGCATTGTTTAATAATTCTCTATAGAGTATTTAAACGGCTTTATAGATATTTTTATATATACTTTAATTACCTTATTTCTTGTTTAAATGCATATTTTACACATTTTTTTTTCATTACTCACCATTTTATGACTTTTAACATTATACATCCGAAAACTAAATATATTACTTAAAATTCTCTTTTCGTATGAAAAATTTGAAAACAGGGATCTACACACAGTCCTACGTTACATTCCTTGCACTCGTAATAACTCATTTGCCGTTTTGGAGGATTTTTCCGGGAATGTGAACAAACGAAGCATCGTCGTCTCGTTTTCTTATCAGTCTCTTCTGAACAAAGTTTTGGAAAATGTCTTTCAGTTAATCTGAGCGGATTTAATGATTCTGCTGATCTTGGTGTGATATTAACATTGGTGCTTTTAGAGGAATACCGATAAATAATTTGATTAACTAAATTAAGCCGATAATTCAGGAGAGGATGATTTTTTTTACTTTTTTTGTTGAAAAGAGTATTGGCATTAAATACAGCCATATCCATGATATTGAAGAAAAGCTTCTTATACCATTTAAGAGTTTTTCTGAAAGATGGGTACTGAATAATGACGGAGCGGTAATTCCGAAAAATTTTCTATTGTGGATGACCATGGAGGAGTACTTGCTTTCGACGTACTCGGCATACATATGTCCGAAATGTCCTCATCATCATTAGATTCGCCAGATTCTTTATGATCAGAATATATCATAGTATCACTATCACTACTATCAGAATCTGTTTCAGAGTCAATATCTGAAATATTTTGCATCATTTCTGCTATTTCATGCTCTGTTAAATATTTTCAACGCTTCGACATTGCAACGGTAAAAACAGAAGGAATTTACGTCTAACAAGATCTAATTATTTTCTAAAAACTGAACTGCAAACCGAAATACCCAACGCTTTAGCGAAAATAAAACTTCTCTGCTTACAATAAACAACTACCACGTGCGAATTTAAAGAGACGTCATAAACCACGCGATTCGGAAACATTTATTTCCCCTTTTGTTTATATAATCAAAAACACGTGTATGTGAGTCATGCTTCTCTCATTTCGAGTAGAGAAGGTCTAATGTACATGTATCTGAAACCATATGGACATACAGTGCCATCTTATGGCAGAAATTATAATTTTTAAAACGTTCCAGGACACTGGCACAAATACGTGACAGTCGGGACTAAAAGGGAAAACGCTCTGGCACGCCTGCGTGTCGGCCGGGAAGTGAGTGTGTTCGTTGCTGGCACGTAGACGTGACAATCGGCGCGAAGGGGTTAACTGTTATAATCTATAGAATGACTTAAATTATCTAAACCTCATGTCTAAACAGTCCATGCTATTATAATTTATAGCACATGCTTACAACTGGAAGCAAATGATAGTATTGAAATATTTTGGTTTGATATTTCTAAATACACTCATCCTGTGGTGGGAAGCAAAATGAATCATTTGTTGAGCCCTTGCACTGAAATTATATTTTCAGTCATTAAGGCTCCAATCACTAAGACTTCACCAGCATCAAAGTATACATTTTCTTTTATTTAACTTCATCAAAAATCATTTGCATTCTGAAATGAGATACCCATAAAACTATACCTGAAATGGCATCTTTTTGTTTAAACGTCAATTCATTTCACTTATATTTTTTGGTTTTTGATGCAAGACCTATGAAATAATTTAGTAAGCCTTATCTGACAATTTACATACTGTTTCTATTTACTATACCTGAATTTAGCTGCTAGAATAACTGACACCTTAAGATGCAGTATTTATTGAGATAACAATCAGGCTTTTATGAAAATGAGAGTTCTTTCATACACCATTAAAACAGATATCAAAACATTAGTCTTAAATGCACCAATAATTACATGCAGTCAGCTGACTTTCTATTTTGCTATATGTACGCCATAAAAGAAACATCATTATTATTTATAAATATGCTCCTTAATTATACTGGCTTTTCTTCCATATATATTATGAGGAGGGGGATGGAAGAGCTGATCATTCAGGTAACATTTACTTACAGATATAACATTTCATATGTATGCTATGCATTGATAAATACTCCATATTATCAAAATTAACATATTATGCATTTTTAAGGAATTTAAACAAAAACATACCTTGTGAAGATATAAAAGCATTCTTCTGCTTATATCCATCAACAAAATTTGCATTGATATAATCAGAATAAGGATCATCATCAATGAGAGATAATTTTACACGACTATGGTCATAACACAAAACATCTGTATATCGATTTTTCGGTTGATTTGGCTTTAGCCTAAAAAATGGAAAGAATAATTACAAGATAATACACTTAAAATTTAAATTCTAAATGCTATTAAAATATCTGAATAACACTTGTTATTGATACACATACAATTTGTTTACAGTAAGTTAAATATATCTGACTAATATTTTATATGCTCCTCTAAATGTTACATATATAAAACAGTAGTAAAAAATGACAGGAAAGTTATGAAAAGCCAGATGCTAACATGGCTCCAGTTTTTAATATGGTGACATTTAATTAAAAGCTTTATTTGACAATTTGCTACCAGATGCCACTAAAAATCAACTAACAAATTCATATCAATTTTAAAATGATAATTTCAAGAATACTGGACCAAAACAGATGCAATTACTGGTTAAGATGGAACAGGAATAAAATTGATAAATCAGCTTTAAAAACTCCCCAAAATACATTTATTTTTACAAAAAGAATGAAAAAACTTTATAACTGAAATTTTGAATACTTAAATAGAAAAATTTCAGTTTTTTAAAAAATTCTTGTAAGAGTACTGATCTTTTTCTCACAGACAGGGCAAATATCACATGCTTCCTACGACATATCTTTACCTTCCATGAAGATGCATACACAGATATATTTACATCAACATTACACCTTCAGATTAACCTTGAACAAAAACTGAATATCATCTGAAATAACTCTCTCTCCCTCCCTTTTTTAATTTTCAATGTTGAACACGAATATGACAGTTCAAACTTTTTATAAATTTTTCAGATTTGAAGATCAATTAGAACATATTTATTTGGATTGATTTGTAGTCACAGAATACTGAGCAAATGAACTATTACTTTCAAACTCACTACTAATCTGTAATGAAGATGCATAAACTACATTGTAATATGCAAAACTTTGAAATATTAAATTTCTAGCTTTTTAATTTTGCCAAAGTTCATTAATTTAATTTCAATGAAACATATTTATATTTATTCTGATCTTTTCATTCATAAATACAAAGCTGAGTAGTATACTCATTTAATTGAAGAATTACTGCTATAAGTCCAAAAATGGAGTAATTAATGTACATGCAAATTATAATGTTTTGTAATTAATGTAAACTAATGCAATTTGTAATAAATTTCTGTTGATGCTTTAGCCTGCCCTTAAAAGCACAAAACATGAGTGTATTGTACATTACATTTGTAAAATATACTTTTTTCCAAGACTCCATTTATAGTTAAATGTTCAACTATTTGCCATTTTCACACTATAATTATTTACCTGAAACAAACATTTAAAATATTTTTAACAGACTTTTTTTGAGGAAGAGGAGGAAGCATTAGCTTTTCACTTGAATTTATGACATACCATTCATGTAAAACAAGGAACAGAGTATTTCAAAATTACCCCATAATTTTTAATACACATATGACATTCACATCCAATTAAATGACACCTTTTATGCGTGCTATAATTTTTTGATAACTACTGCTATTGGTACCATTACATTTACTCCCAAAATTAGTATCGTTTCAACAAAATTCAGCACCTTAAATAAAAAAATTACAGACAAAATACTAACAAAATTAGTTCATTGGGAGTTTCATAAACTCAATGCAGATCACTGCAGTAATTTCATTTAGATTCTTCTCCCCTCCTCTCCAAATATAAAATCAAGCACTAGTGGCTTTTAAATCTTTCCCCCCTTTTCTTTCTTTTTCTTTTTTTAATAAAAGAAAATGTGATGAGCATTAATATATATCTCAGTTTAATTTCAAATTTTGTAGATTTGGATAAAACATCATTAATAACAGCAGCTTTAGTTTTTGTGCTTTTATAGCAAAAGTTTTGTTCAAACTATTTATGATTTAATGTTATAAGCACAGTGTTAATAATTTTAAACACGCAGAAGAAATCATTTGATTTAGATCACAGAATTAACTGATTTAAAAAAAATACTGTTAATATTAAAAAATTTATATATGTTCAAAACCTAGCATATTCTACTAGGAGTGAAAACAGGAAAGCTTTAAGAATTTTGTTATCCCTCTATTCCCCCGCCCAATATAGACAAAACTGCAATACTCAAATTTATATTTTAATCAACATTAAATCTTAAATTTATAATTTAATGGTCCATTATTTGATGAGAAGGTCTTAGAAATAAAACTGCTGGAATTGCAAAAATATTTTCCAAATTTAATCTAGTCATTTAAGAAACAAATATATTACAACATAGAAAAGCTTCAAAGAGCAAATATTTTTATTCAAATCACATAACAAAAATGCCCATCTTGATTTAAGAAGTAAAATCTATAATAAAATATGATGAATGCTTACAAGCCCATGAATTCCCTCCCTTTTTAAATTTTATTCCTTTACAGATGTTTTCTACTCATTTTCCCTTTTAAATGTCAGGGAAAGATGACTGCATACTTAATGTGGTGCTAATTAGGCTTTTGAATTCCTATTTACTCAAGCTATAAATTTTTATAAGATTAAATGGGGGGGGACACCTAGAAGTTAATTCTGGAGAAAGATGAGATTTCAGTTTCAAAAATCCCAATTAAATAAATAATTTTTTAAAACAAACAGTTATGATTACAATATAATAACAACAAATAGCTTCTCCTACACACAAACTCCCCAATAAGAGCTTTCAAAAATTTTGGTGCTTTTTCTCTCAAAAAACACCCAATATATTTGTATTATTACAAAATAGCATTTCATGCAATAGAAACTGAAAAACAATATTGAATCATCGAAAAGACTGTATAAAGTCCTTTATGCACAGGATGGATCTTGTCTCAAAATCAGAATTGCTTTTAATAAACAGAAACACAATTACATACTTGTCACTTCATTTATCTTTTATTCCACACTATTCACTAACAATAACTAATGTGCAAAGGGTTCAAGAGCTGTCAAATATAGATTGCGCACCACACATCGAATTTGCCATGTGGTTTTTGCAACAGATTGCTATGGATCTGGATTTTTCAGCACATGTATTATTCATTGACGAATGCACATTCCAGGAACTAGGATATTGAATATCTAAAACTCATATCTCTGCAACAACCCACACAAAATGAGCACATGGTCATTCCAGCGTGGCTTCCAAGTAAATGTTTGGAACGGAAACATGCAAGACCCTCTGATTAGTCCATACCTACTGCCAAGTCACCTGGATGGATATTGATACCTTTTGTTTTTGTAAGAGATCCTCTTTGAACCACTGAATCAAACATCAAAATACACCTGTGGTTCCAACACGAGTGGGCACTGACCTACTTCGATATGAATGTACGGAATGCCTTGGATCCCATGCATCCAGAATGATGGATTGATTGTGGAGGACCAATCAACTAGCTGGTTATCAACTCAGTTTATGATATTTGGACTTCTTCCTCTGGGATCATTTGAAGAGCCTCACCTACAATGAAAATTCCATTGATTCGGATGAAGAGCTTATTGGCCAGCCAATCCATTGACGGTATCAAATTTGCATTACTGTTGGTGGGCACCGTTTTCAGCAGTTGCTGTGATTGGGGATTTAATTTTATTTTGTGAAATAAAACTTTTTTTTTTCCAAATTTTATTGCTGTTCTTTCATTTTGCCTTTGTCTACTTTTTTCTCATCATGATGGTCATTTTTCAGCAACTGCATCTCTTGATGATGCAGGACTTCTTGCCGTCTAGTGCTTTACCACTTGAGTTCCAACTATAGGTTGTGCAGCAATTTGTGTTTGTCCAGTTGTGTTCTATCACCTCTAATGAGTTTAGAAGCATCCTATACATATATATGATGAAAAAGGCATAGCAATGTTGATGGCATAGGAATGTAGATCCATACTGAAGAGGAAACTTGGCAGCCAAGTAAGATAAATGTTAAATTTTATTTCAATTGACATTTTCAGCCACAATTTACTTGCCATTTTAATCGTGATTATTCAAGAACATTTACATTTTTGATACTGTTGCCATAGGAAGACAGCAGAGTGAAAAGCGTCTTAACATGAAAAGAGGTAAAAGCTAAAATGTGCAATTATCCAATATGGAGGCTCACAAAAAGGTTTTAGTTTAAATTGCTTAAGTTTCAGTTGTCAAAATTTTGAGCACAGATTCCAAATTAGCTACATCATAAAAAATGTCAGAAAAGATGGATTTGATCTAGAAATGACACAGTCCAGAAAAATTATTTTTATTTTTATATATACAGGGAGTAAATACCGTAATTAAAAATGAAAAATTAAGAGGCTACTACTAAATTAAATTATAAAGCTGATTTACATATTTTTCTCTCTCACTCACTCACACATGCTT
>KK116364.1:55176-77758 GCA_000611955.2 Stegodyphus mimosarum
AAACATAGTTCTCTTTTAATACAGTAAAAATTACAATACAATATAATCAAGCATATAAGCATGACAATAAAGAAATTTTAAGGGATGGAACTAAACATTAATAATCTATAAAACACATAACAGTGGTGTTAAAGACTTAAATGAACAGAATAATTGCGAAAATAAATATAGGAATATGATTTAAAAATTAGCCTAATGTATATTCTGATGTCTTTATCTTATAGGTCTTATGCCCTTTTTTATATTTGTCTTTATTTCAAAAGACAAGGAAAATAAAAATTACTTGGATGTTTCAAATGTTCCCTCAGGTGGTGCAGCTTTTATTTCTGCATATTCTTGATACAGACCCTTTCTTCCTTTTGTGCGCAAATGTTCAATAAACTCTTCTAAAGACATACCACCACAATTTTCAGAATGGACAGAATCTTCCCATATGGACAGGGATGCAGAACTGCTTGATAAATGCTTTTCTTCATCTTCAGTAAAATCTGTCACGCCAGATTCTGGAGTCAGAGGACAGGGTTCTTCGTTGTCTTTCTACAAATAATAAAGCATCAGACATGCATTAAAACATTTAATTTACATAAATTTCTAAATAAATTAAAAATATTGTGACAAGACATGTCACTTCTTATATGTCTGTCATCTCCAAGTTCATTTTTTGGCTCTTTCTGTTGAACGTACTGTTGCAATGAAACTTATGGGAAAATTTTTAGATTTCAGTGATTTTCAAAAACTGAATAATTTTTTTTTCTATCATAATTGGAATATATTACCTAATGGAAATTAAGGAAATACATCTAATTCTTAAATTTTCCGACCCATCAGCAGCTGAGCGGTAGCGTCACTGAATGCGGAGAGTTCGACTCAGATCGAATCCCAGTGAATGTGCTAGAAGAGTTTGGTTTTGAAAATTTTAATGAAAGTAAGAAATCCATGGCTGGAAGTCTTCCACCATTGTCAGATAACAAAGCTTTATCTAGAAAAAGAAGTCTAGATATTAAGATCTCTTATTCGACCCATCAACAAGTGTTTAATGAATGAGTAAGTGAAAATTTTATTGAAGAGATAAACTCAAGGGAGGATTTGAATAACGATGTGAACTTGTGTGTTCAATTTTTGTCACATCAAGCAGTTATATAAGAAAATACCACTACTAATATAAGACAGTTTTGGATGGATCAGCTAAAACTCATAATTCTATGTTCCTCAATGACTGTATCAAAAATGAACCTAACTTGAATGAACTCATTTCATCAGTGTTGAACCATTTCAAATGAGGAAAAATAGAAGTTATAGAGGATATCCAAAAGGCCTTCTTACAAATAGGCTTACAGAAACTTTCTGAGGTTTTTATAATGGCAAGATAGGAATCCAGCTTCTAAAATTTGATATAGACATTATCTAGTATTTGGTTTTTCTCGTCACCCTTTTCCTCCAGTCACTACACTGGCCCATCAATTAGATCAAACACATGAAAGAGAGGAATTACCAAGAAAAATCAAGGATTCAATGTATGTCGATATTGTGTAACCAGCGTGAATTCTTTTGAACAGCTTAATCTTTTCTGTTCCAAATCTCAGAAGCTATTAATTTCAGCTGAATTTGACTTACGGGATGGGAGCATACTCATCCACCTTCATCCTGATTGTGAAGGAAAAGACATTCCAGATTTAGAAATATCTCAAAATTCCTATGACGATACATTAGCTATTGACTTAAAGATATTTGCTGACAAAGAAAAGATTCCAATAATTAAAAGAGAGATTCTTTCTTTAGTACATAAAAATTTTGATTCCATCAGCTTCAGCTGCCCCTTCACACTGATACCAAAGTTGTTGTTTCAAGAATGTTGGAAAATCAAAACATTGTGGGACTCGAATTGTTCTCAGAGATTGCAAGTAAATACTAGAAATGGAAAAATCAACTATCAAGACTATCAGTTTTAGAACTCTGACAAGAAAATTTACTGTTACATATACCACATGATGGCTATCTGTGACATATGACAGTCATCATATGCTACAGGTATTTTCTTGAAGATGGAAGAAAGAAATGTAGTAACTTGCCAACTACTTCTAGAAAGATCAAAGGTAGCTCTTCTTAAAACAGACAACTGTGTTCAAGTTAGAACTACTTGCAACATCAATGGAAGATTAGCAAACATTGCTAGAAAGGATCTGAAAATAAAACTTCACAGAAATGTTCTCCTGGTCTGATTCAATATATGTCCTCTATTGGATTAAGAAAAGGATCATTGGGGCATATTTGTTTCTAATAGGGTGACAGAAATTAGAAGTTTGACATCAACTGATCAATGGAACTATGCATCATGAATACAAAGCCCAGATGATCTCCTATCACAAGGATGTTCAGTAAAAAAACTAGCTAAAGAAAAACAGCGGGAAGATCTCATCTCACTAAAATATTCAATAGGTGAATGGCTGAATTTTGAACTGATGCCAAATGAAGAAACTATAAATTCAGAAAGGAAGAAGATTACAGTATCCTTTATAAATGAAAAGAAAACAGATTCCTTCTATCAAATATCTTCATACAAGAAGATAATTAGAATTACAGCATGGATTTATAGACTCTTCAGTTATACAAAAGACCTGTCAAGACAAGCAAAGGGCCATTTACAACAGATAAAATTGAGAAAACAGAAAGGATTATTTTGAAAAAAGTCCAACAAGAGTTTTCACTTGAGAAGAAAGACAAATGACTGCAGTGCTTATCAACAATTGCAAATTTAGAACAATTAATGCTGCATTTAATGTTAGCATTGTGAGAAGATTACTGGACACTGAACAGCAGGAAAACTGTTGAGAAAATTATAAAGATACGTTCTGTTTGCAAAAAATGCAGTGCAAAACCTGTGAATGTATCTGCAGTTTTTTTTTTTTTTTTAAACCAGAAAACTGTGTTTGAGAACCTTCAGTTTTTGAAGTCATATAGGAGTTGATCTTTGTGGCCCCCTGCCTGAAAAAATGGATCTAAGATCTGGAAAGCGTTGTTTACTAGTGCCATATATTGAGTTGTTCCCATTAAACTAAGAACATCATTGTCTACTGATTAGTTCCCATATAGTGTTGAAAAAAATTATTGCAAGAGGAGGTTAAAAGGGTTATCTGTTCCTATAATGGAAAAACTTTTGTGAGAATACCTCACAAATTAAAATCAGTTGACGGTCTAGATTGCTGAAATTCATATCATTTAAGAGAATATCTGGAAATTCAATCCACCATAAGTAGCCTGGTGAGTAACCAGACAAAAGACCACATAAAAAAAAAAACCAGTCCTTAATAATTGCCCATGCAACAAATACCCACACTGATAAAAGACCATGCAAATAAAGCCCACATTGATAAAACCCTACACTGATTATAAGCCCATGCTGACTGATGTATGGTCTATCTTGATATTGATATTTTCATCACTCTTTACTTCCTTATACGTAAATGAAGTCACAAAAACAATCAAACAATCAAATGAATCACAAAAAATTTTTGGTATCATATTTCAACTGCTCTCGAAACCATTTGAACAATGTTTTCCCATGACATCTGTATGTACAGACATAATAAAGAAATATTTTTGCCAAAAAGGATTGTAAATCACATTTAAAATGGATTCAGAAAAGGTTTTTTCTTAACATCTGTATGTACGTACATATATATATATCTTGCATAACTCAAGGACGGGTTTCCATAAAACATTGAAATTTTGTACATGACACTGCTATAACATGTAGTTGTGCAAGTTCCTTTTTCATTGAAATCGACTTTACCAATCATATATAAATACATGAGATTCCCCCTCTGTTACCTAGCTCAGAGAGCTTAGTTTTTTTTTTCCCTTATATGTTAAATTCTAGATTTTTTCCTTTAAAAATGATTGAATTATGTGGTTTTTATGTTACACTTCCTTTAGTTAGTCTGCATGCAATAGATGTAGAATTATCAACAATTTAAAATTAGTGAGTTAAGCCTAATGAACCGCCATTTGTTTACATTTGAAACTCAGTACAGTAGTGAATTAAATCAGTTTCTGCCCCTTCAATGTCTTTTTGTTGAGTGAGATCAAGCAAATTTTCAGTTTTGTGCATCGAAAAATCTGCCTTCATGCCCGCTGGCTGAACTGCTTATTTTGCATAGAAACTGTAATTTTAAATGTAGATTTTTCCTTTTTATCTGTTTTAACTGTATTTTACAATTTTTAATGAAGATATTTTGAGTTTTTATACATTTTTGCTTTGCCATGAAGTGAGAACTGAACTAACTGAATGAAAAATATATCTCTAATGAAATTTGAGGAAATAAGTTTAAATGAAATGCAGCAAAAAATGTGTATAACTTAATAGGGCAGAGAAGGAAGTCGTAGTATCCACAGCAGATGTTTTTTAGTTATAAAAAAATAAAATTAATTAATAGCAAATAATTGAACGATGAATTAAAGTAACATTTTATTTTGGACTCTGGCTGAATTAAAACAACATATGTATATAGAAAAGACAGTCAATCAAAATAAAATTAATATAATTAAAAACATATCTATGAGTCACTTTGTTAGTATATTTACACGAGAAGTGTCCCTCATATAAATCCAACAAAGGTGAAAGGGAATGCTCGCCACACTGCTTCTTTTAACTCTACAAAATTATAAGATGTATAAAATGCATGCATGCTTTCATCATGTACAGACAGTAATTTATAAATTATTTATCAGTTTAGAAAATTTTATATATAATGAATTTAATATGCAGAATTAAAGCCAAGCTTTTATTTCAATGACAGAGATGAAAGTACCCAATTCTATTATAATTAGAAAACATTTGTGTTCGCTATTCGAAATACTATTTTACTAGTGAATTAAAAATAGGGTTTCAAATAATTTAGTTAAATTTTGATTACTTTGGTTTTACATAAATTAAATTAACTTCATTCCAATGAAGTTTCATTTAATCATAATAACTATTACTTGTAAAATTTTTCTGAAAGTCATAACTATTTTGGATTTCCTGAAATGTGGGCTTTTGTCATGCAGTTTTCTAACAGGTTGCTAGTTATTCAGATGGGGAACCATTTATGTTGCTTTTCTTTTGTCCCTATCTGAGTGAAAACTCAGTTAAATAGAAAACAGCCTTGCTTCATTGTTTTAACCCCTTTCTAAGATTGGGTTCTAAGGAATGGCCTCAAAGGGGAAGGGAGGACAGGAGAGCCATTAGAGATTGGTGATAAATAAATTAAAGAGGATTTTAGACATTTTTGTTATTTACTAGAAAATAACAACATCTGAAATTTCACTTGAAGTTAAAAAACCCCATCTGCATTTTCTTTAGTCTATTTATTGAATCATTTTTATCTGAAAATTTAGGTAGAATTTCAAATATTTTAAAAATTTTCAGTAACTGGAAAATGAAAGGAATGAAATATTAATGAAGATGATTTGAAAATATTTCTTAACCATTTTAAAGATATAACTCACTATTTTAGCAGTAAAACTGCACAGTGGTATGCTAGTTCTTGATTGGAAGTGTCTCTAACAAACTTTTGATGTACTAATTAAAACTTGCCTGTTAAATTGAAGCAAAACCATTATTTAAAACTACTTTCTAATAAATTAAATTATTACATATATTAAAATTTATGCAAAAGTAATACTTTTCATTTTAATGCTTGTATGGCTGAAAATGGATTTAACCATTTGAATAATTTAAACAATGAAAGATTCTGAACTCAAGAACAAGAGGATTTAAGATTAAAGCTTAAAAACCATGGGCCCAACATTGTAAGAAAAGTAATCTTGCACATTAAAAATAAATTTTAATTCAACAAAAAATGTTTTGTTACTCAATTAACTGTGAACGCATTTTAAAAAACAGTTCATTTTACTTTACCATGGTTATTTATATACAAAAACTTTTAGTGCCATTTTGCCCTTTCCCTTTTAATGCCCAGTTTGAAATAGAGTTGTTTTGTCAGCTGTTGTCCTCCAATTATTCTCTCTTTTCCTTTTCATTTGTTGTTCAAAACGTTAATTTACAAAAAAGAGAATTCCTGTTTTCATCAATTAAAATCGTTTAGACAAGATGACCCTTACTACTTTGATCTGACTTAAGCTTTTGATTTCCAATATTTATTAGACATTTCCTTTAGAAAAATTTATTCCAAGCAGAATAATGGATTTGAGGCACGTTCAAGAGGTGTGTATCTGAATCTAGATACATTTTTGTTATGCAGAGTCCATTTTTTTAACTTCACATACTTCTAAAGCAGCAAGACCACTTTTCCACTGCTTTGACAGAAAATAAAAATGTAACAAATATATAACTAAAATTAATGCACATGCTTTATTAAAAATATAGTGAGCCCTCTTTAAATGTGACCATTCATGGTTTTAAAGGATTTTGGAGCTCTGTAGATATGATAGTCTAAAAATATGATACTCAATGCCAATGTTTGTTTATGTTCTCAAAAATACATGTCTCTTTCAGAAGGCGACCTCTTAGAAACGTCCTCAATAGACAATTCATGGAGTTTAATATTAATTAAAAATTAATTTAATCTGATATCAATTAAAAATGGCTATTTACATTAAGAGAGATTTAAAAGCAATATAACTCATTTTTCTTTCATAATCAGCTGTTACATAAGACTAATTGCTGGCTGTACATTTTTCGTTGTATATAACTGATACTCATGTGCATTTAACAGATCGTGTGCATTTAACAAATATACAGCAAATGCAAGATAAATTATTAAAAAATTACAATTTGAAACATTATAATAATTTTGTATTATTATACATTATACAATTAATGAATGATGGATTTATATAAAATGTATACTTAGAATCTAAAAATGATGAACTTTGAATTTTATGACTCATATAAATATATATTCAGATAGTTATAGAATTTTATTAAAAGTTACAGGGTTCATGCACATTTCTGCACATGAAAATTAGGTACTATTAAGGACTTTTAAGGACCATTAAAGAAGAAAATTAAAGACCTATCAGCAAATTGGAACTGCATACATTCAATTAAAGTCTATGCCTGAACTTCACTTTTGTTATACCAACCTAATAAAAAATAGATCCGTAAATAGGATGCACTATTATTAAGCATAATTATAAAATAAATCCGAGAATAAAATCATTTTTGCAAAATTTGACAAATAAGTAACAAACATTTTACACTTATAATACTTGGACATATTTTCAAGATTAGTGACATTTTATTTATGTTTTACTAGTGGTTTGCTTTATGCTGATTTTTTTCTTTTATGTTTCATTTTGTTAAGTACTTGCTCAGTCTAGTGATTTTATAAATATCAGGCTGATTTTATATCAAACGGCATAGGTTAAAATAAAAAGTAAAATCTATAACAGAAGACTGGCTGTTGTCACTGCTGTTGCTAGCCTAGAGAAAGACTTGCCAACCAGAACAAACCTGAATGCCTGATGTTGGCAGGGTTTTTGAAAGTTATGCTCTGTCTGTCTGATGCAGTTAGTGTCAGCTTCGTGCAGAGTTAACAGAATTGTAATACAGTTAACATACTTTAAGGTTCCAATAAGCCACTAAAGCATCAGAGGTGATAAATTGTTTTGTATTATTCTAAGTCTTACTAGTGGTAAGGAATATGTTTTATAGTAATTTTTACATTTTTGTGTTGTATCTTGTGACCATGTTAAGGATAAATGAAAGGCTCGATGTAGAGATAACTTTTAAAGGTGAGCAATTAGTTACCAATAATTGAATTAGGTAGGTAGTAAATATTATAGAATTAGGTAGTAGATATTATACATTTACCTGGCCACTATTAAATTTTATTTATTTTTTAAAAATATTTGATGAAAATCACAGTCTAATAACATCTGACAGTTTAAAATACATGTAAGTTATGACACTGATTCTTAAACGACATCAGGATAATAATACATTAAAAGCTACAACACGTTTATGTTTTGCAGCAACAATACTCAACAAAATATTTATGCGCCTTTTTAACTTGAAGCCTTCCCAGACATTATGGCTGATTTATATCAACTTCCTTCTCTTTAAGCATATTTTCTAACAATGAGAAATTTGTTTCAGTAAGCGAACTAATGTTCGCATTAGTTTCTGCTTCATCTCCTAACCTGTCAATGTCTCGACATTATACCTATGAGGTTTTATTTGATCTGGTAAAAGTTAAATAGTCCAAAACTCTTGATAAGCAAGAAGAAAATTATTGTCATGTGTGAAATTAACTATAAGGTCAAATAAAAAATAGAATAAACCTCTTTATTTAAACAGAACTTATAACATAAGTGCATGTTCTTATGCTAGCAGAATGAACTACAACTCATGGCGATGTAACTAAACAGGATGAGTCAAATTCAAATTGTGGACTAGTAGTCAAAGACAGCACAATTTAATTTTAATCTAAGCTGGCTCAGTAAGTCATAATCGTAACAGATTGAAATATCGGTAGCGATAACGCTAAGCTGAATAATTACAAATTATCACAGCTGGCAGGAACTAATGTAGCGTGCAAGCAGAAGCCAGAATCACTCTCTGTCTTACAATACAAAAACCTCAGTTACTATCTAAACAATTTGCATTCTGGTTAGGAAAAGCAAGGAGAAGCTATAGTACGAGCTGAAATTATAAACAACTGGCTAATTTACATAACACTAACTGTACATATATTTAAAGAATAATTTTCTTTCTCTTTTTGCATTCAGTTTCTTTTCTCAATACGTTTCCTCTGCATTTCAGAATTTTTGGATTTATTTAAAGATTTCTGTTGTTCTAAATACTACATGTATTTAAAATATATAGAAGAAAATGCTAATTTTATTCCTTAAATAACATGAACACTGAGAGTAAATATGAAATGACATATGATCAAAGCTGGTGCGGCAGAACTTTTAGAATTTTAGTGATGCACAGAGCAATAAAATATAGAAGCAAAACTTTTAGAATTTAGGACAGGCGTTGGGAGCAGAATTTAGGACCCACAGAGATTGCATCAAGTACAAAAATGCCTAACACCAGCTCTGCGTGTCATGCATTGAGATATGTAAGATACAGATGGCAATCTTTTAAATTGTTAGTTTTCAATTCTTTTTTTTAAATTAAATCCCTTTCTGTAGATACGTGTCCATGTGCCAACATTAGAAGCATTATTGACATTTTCCATGCTTCTGCTTAGGGAAGGGGGGGGGGGAATAATCATGTAAAGAAAAAGATTTCTAGGATAAGAAGTAAAACATCTAAATATTAGGTTTTCATTGTTCTTCCAAAAATTCTACAAAGAGTAATTCATCACGGACATTCTGTAAAATACATCCATTACAAGTCAATACTATGAAAACATTTTTCATTTTGTCACATTTTTCTGGAATCTTCAAGAATCTTAGATCTAAAAAATCTTGCATTCAAATCCTTCTAAACTTTCCAAGGAGCAATGTCTAAAATCCAAAAAGAAGACTACCACTACCAATTCTGCAACAGCGAAAAGTCAGAAGTATTTGAAAAAAAAAAAAAAAATTCACACACACACACACACAAAAAATATATTTATATATTAAATGAATTTTATAGAGAAAACGGATGCACATTCTGAAAGTTCTGAATATTCTGAGACAATTACAGGGGGAAAACTCTTACCATGAAAAAATAAAATAGAAAGCTATTTTGACTTTTGCTAAGAACTGTTTTGTAAATTATGCTTTTTAGCATTTATTAGCTTGTTCATTTTTGGATTCAAAATATTGTAATAATAAGTTGCCAAAATGAAAAGAAATATTACTTTATTATTTATTATTTATTGAAATAAAAATGTTTTATTTCAATGTTACTTCTTAAATATAATTTACCATTATTTTTAAAAAATTTATCAAAGTTACAATGTTCTAAACAAAAGTGTTGAAAAATTCACAGATCTCCGAATTAAAAATTTTGTACAGAGATTAATCTGAAAATCGCCAAAATGTTGATAAGTAGCCAAATTTAGAACCGTTTAATAAAAGAATTCGCATCCCCACAAAGGAAAAGTTGTTTGAGAGCTCTTCATTAGAAAAAAGAAACAATTTCGAAATGCCTATTTTTCATTTCTTGCCTAGAAACTCGAGTATCGCACCGTTTATATTAGAAATAGGAACAAATTCAAATAACCACATTTGTCAGTGAATCACCAAAATTACTCCTTGAAAATGCTAATTTGCACTTGAAATGGCAGTTGTAAAAATTACCCAAAATTTTAGATGATTAAAATTAAGGACCTTCTACTGATTTTGGATGAAATTAAGGACTTTTAATAACCAAAAATCTATTCTAAGAAACCTAAGGACTTTTAAGGACTCTTAAGGACCGTACGAACCCTGAGTTATTATATGTATAGTTATTTGTAATCTTTTTTTGTACTGTAAACAAATCTATTCCTGGGAGGCAGAGCAAAATCATTATGCCAATTCATTTCTTGGAGAATTATCTGTTTTAGTATAGTAATTCGAAGATAAAGTCCAAGCGTCGCACGCTGGGGGTCCACAGGCAAACGTGCACTTTCACACAAGCTTATTGCCTCTCTATGCAATGTCACATTGCAAAAAGAAAAATAAGACAATGGAGATTACTTCTTTCATACATTTCTTGATACTCTAAAATGATTTCAAATAATAACAATTAAATTAAGACATACTTGCCAACCTCCGACGCTAAAAAATTGGGAGATTTTTTTTAGAAATCGGAAGATTTATTTTCAAAGACCAAAAGATTTTTAAATGACAAAAATATATTTTTTAATAATGAATTAACTTCAAATCATCACTAATTAATATCTGAAAGTTCAGTTACTAATTCTTAAATGCAAACAGTACATTCTGCATTAATAACTTTTTCATCTTTTGTTTCCATAGAAAAAATTAACTTTTCATTTTCATCAATACTCATGTTGTCCTTGTTTTTGTGTACGAATATGTTTGAGAACACTGGTCCTTCCACCGTGCGAAATCGAAAAAGCGCAATGACTAGCGATACACATCACAAATTCATTACATTTCCTTAAGAAAATATTAGAAGGAAAGTCATCTGTGTACTATTTTTGAAAAGCACCTGAGTATTTTATCTTTTTTGCAGACATAACTAATACGAAATACTGTAATTCTTAAACTATTTCTCAACAGCATGTATGTTCACACAGGTTAGCGACAAGATGAACGAAATAACAACCTCGATCTTGCTTTGTGCTCATTGGCTAATATGTACCAGATGACACATTGGCTAATATGTACCAGATGACACATTGGCTAATATGTACCAGATGACGCATTGGCTAATATGTACCAGATGACGCATTGGCTAATATGTACCAGATGACACTCGATGCTCATTGAAGAAATGGAACATGACGTTTTCGGACACGTGCTCTCACTCGCAAAGCAGAAGCATGCCATAATTTCTCACTGGTGAAATTATTTTGGTTTGCTATGAAGTCTAGAGAAAAACAAGGTGCTTTCAGGCACCCCAAATCACTTTTTCGGGGATGCAAATACTAAAGTATTAAGCCAAGCTACATAAAAATTGTGAGAAATTTAAAGAATAAGAGAAAGTCGGGAGAAATATATTGTAAATCGGGTTGGCGGGAGAACGTTTGAAAATCGGGAGTCTCCTGCCTAAATCGGGAGAGTTGGCAACTCTGTTAAGAGAATGCTACTTTTAGTCAACATACCCGAGTCTAAGAAGTTACTACTTAACATTTTAGTTCAAGAACTAAGAGAGGCTTAAAATATCCTCCTGTCACAGCTATATATATATTTTTTTCCTGTTCTTTGATTAAATAGCATTTCCCCTATTTCTTTCATAATGGAACTTAATTATATTTAATCTCAGCCATATAATGCTAAAAATAGCATGCGAGGAACTTTGCAGTGATATTTTTCATTTTCACATACACATACAAAAATTAAATAAATAATAATATATATTTTCAGATTTTTCATTGAAACATTACAGCTAATCACTTAATCAGAAAGCAGAAAGTCTGTTTGCTACAATAAATAAAGAAGTGATACAACATACAAACATTAAAATTCAGATCCGATTACTCCATTTACTATAATTACAATTTTAAATGCATCTTATAGTCATAAAAAACAAGTGTCCTTGTGATTATGTGGGCTTATATCAATGTTTGCCCTCATCAGTGTGGGTATTTGTAATGTGGACAACTAGTACAGCGTTTTTTTTTTTTTTTCCCATGGGCTTGCCAGAGAGCCATTCTGGTGAGGTGTCCTTTGGAAGCATCTAATAGGCATGTTCGAAAACATACTTGTTTTAGGAAATGCTTGTTTGATTAAGAAGACCTATATACCTCTGTGATATTGAAAATGTCATGAATAATAGACCCTAGATTTACATGTCCTAAAATAGACAATAGATTTACCTGTCCTAAGACAGGAATGATCTTATGACTTTAACACCTATAATGGTCTAGAAATAAAGAAGCAAGATTTCTGGATTTAGACCTTATTGATTCAAACAAGACTAATAATAAGCATTATGCTTATACACAAAGAATTAGAGAATAGCCCAGAAAATGATTTAGAATATAATATTTAGGACAGTTGAGAGAATATAACAATTTTACAAAAGAATAGAATTTAGATATAATTTAGAGGAAGAGATTGTCATCCTTCTTGGAGACAATAACATAATAAGAAACAATTGGCATTTAGCCAAAGTGGATCAAAATGTATCCAGGGAAAGATGAAAAAGTACACGTGGCAAAAAACTACAACATGGGACTTATTTATGACCCATCGAGAAATTATATGTGTTAGACGATGACAATCTGTTAAAAAAGAACAAACCTGATACAGCAACCAGTGATTGTAATTCAACTCCTTCCGCGAATGCTACAAAAGATCTTGAATATCTCAAAAATGATGACGTTGTCATTCCAAAATAACAATTCAGATGACTTTTGAAAAAAAGATAATGAATGATTCTGTGACTTTGAATGTCGTTGAGCTTCAGCTATAAATCTCTGAATCTCAAAAGGGTGTTGTGTCGCGAATTATGTGTAGCAAAATTTAAGTGTTTTTAATCATTTAAGTATGTTATTTGTATTTGATTTTTTAAATTTGAAATTTTGAAGACCATACTGAATATATATATATATACTTGTAAACAGTGTATTTAAAATCTTTAGGCAATTATTTTTCCTTCAACGGTTCAGTTTTCTAACGAAGAAAGGGGAGCGTCTTTTAACGGAAGTAACATCTGTGGGAATAGCTTTAAGATGACAGTTCAAACTGAGGGTAATATATCATTGTTTCCCTTGTCTTTTGTTACGAAGCAGTGAAATGGATATCATAATTGGCTTACTGCAATTTCACTTGCACTTTAGCCTTGTGAATGTTGCCTTGCTTATAACTTCGGAAGAAAGGGAAAGGTTGTAAATTGGATCTTGAAAGGGCAGTTTTTGTTGTTTCTCCATAGATTTTTCATTTGTTAGCAAGGGGGGGTCAAATTTTTAGTCTCAAGTTTTCGCAGGTGCTACTGTAGACAATGACTTTATTTTGATTCGTTCAAGGGGTTTGAATTTGTCCTGTTAAATTATATTGAAAGTCCCGGATTGGCAAGAATTTAATTTTATGTGTAATTTTTGGACCAGTAATGTTTAAAAGGAGGAGAAACCGAGTTTTCCTCGGTTGTTGCGCGGGTTTAGAAATCAGTTTTGAGTTTGGATACAGAAAAGAGAATTAGCAAAGAGTGCTTTTGGCCCTGCGGCCGAGCTTTACTCTTGCAATGCTGCGGTGGTATGCGACAGAATTACGGCTTCGTGATTTTGAGGGTGAAGTTAGTTTAAAGGGACCGGAGGGGTGTTTGCTCTGCGGCCAAGCTTCACTCTTGCGGGGGCTTAGGCTTGTGTTCTGCGGTTGGACTTGGCTTTTAGCTGAAGAGATTTGCGTTGTTTTAAGAGCCAAGTATTAGCTCGAGGTTTAACGAGTTACTCAGGAGGTGTGAGGTGGTAATTCCTGGATTTTTGATGAGTGTTCTACAGAGTTTACGGGAAACCAACCATCAGAGCTCAAGTTGTGGGTCAATAGAATGATTTTCTGTCGGAGCAGTCCTTGATTCATCTACTACAGCTTATCCAGTTTTTATCAACCATGATGTCATCCCTCTTCACCTTATTTGGGCTGTGTGGTAAATGATCCGGCGCGGACTTTCGTTGATTCATCTGTTTCAGTGTATCCTGAGTTATTAACAGCCTGGTTTTCCTACTTATTAGCAATTATGTCATCCTTGTTCACCTTATTGTGGGCTGAGTTCAAAGGACTTAATCTTCAGTTAACTCTTTCGCATCGAGAGCAGACCGAATCTGTTTTCTTCAAACATCGAGAAAGCCCGTTTACACGAGTTTTTGTTGATATGGTTTTCCTCCCCCCCCCTGTGTAGTAGGCTGCTACAGCATTAACAATAACCTACTTAAGTGAATTGATTACTATCTCTTGAAGGGGTTTTCGGTCGTTTCACCCATTGTATGCAGTTTTCCCTTAGGACAGGATTGCAAATGCGAGCATCAATAGCTTCTCAGTGTTTTTAATGATTTGAGTACTTTATATTGCTTAAAACAATCGGTTTTAAGATGCGATAGTATAGATTTATAGGAAACAATTATGTATATTTATGGGGTCAGTAAGATTTTTCATTGAATAAATTAAAGTGCAGTGATTCTTATAATAAACAAAAATATGTAAAGGCAATTGGTGTACATTGATTTAATTTATTTTATTTAATAATGTTTTCCTTGATTCTTATATAAAAGAACTTATGAATAGTTTTTATAAAAAAAATAGAAAAGTCTGGTACCTTTTTATCTATTGTCACTGCGGAAAGAAAAGAAATATTTAGGACAAATAGTTTAGCTGATAAATGGTGGTTTGATAGAGCTTAAATATTACCAGTTACATTTTACAAGCATCCAGCATGAAAATTATTTGTTATATTTCCGCAGTTTTGTGCTAGTAAATACAAAAACACTTTCATTCAGCAAATTAATGCTACTGAATAGAAATTTATTTCAAAATAAGAGCTACAGAAACCCTCTCCTCTTCTCTTATTACTGAAATCCCTTCATATAACTTGCATCCATTTACAGGATTAGCAATAATCATTTATTAACATGCCTTTAATAAATTTATACAGATTTCAATCAATTGTTTATGAATTACACTCATGTCCAAAATTATGTTTACATGCATAAATTCACGGATTTCTCAGAGACTATGACTTATAATTTAATGAATTTTCGTGGAATCATACATAACATGATGACACATATATGCAAAAGAAAAAAATTGAAGATCACCTCATATGATATAAAATTGTAGCATGAAACAATAAAAATGGTACTAAAGTGTGACAAAGAGAGTTAAGAAAAAAAGGAATGATTCAGAAAAAGAATTAAGTCTTACGAATTTAATATGGAATATGATCTCCCCTGACTTGTACACACATATCACAACGTGTTTTAAGGCTGGAAATAACGTTGTTAACCACAGTTTGGGGAATTAATCTCCACTCTTCCAGCAATGCCGTCTTCAGAGCATTTACATCTCTAGGAGAAGGATGTATACGTGCAATTGCTCTTCCAAGGTAGTCCCATAAGTTCTCTATCGGGTTAAGGTCAGGAGAGTTTGGTGGCCAAGGTATTCGCTTAATGTCTTCACTTTCAAGGAATTCATCAACGAGGTTTGCTCGATGTGGACGGGCATTATCATCCATAAATAAAAAGTCAGGTCCATATGCACCCCTGAAAAGTCTTACATAAGGATCTAAGACCTCATCCCGATATATCTGGCCTGTCACAGATCCGCTGCTGAACACGTGTAGGGGCGTACGTCCATCGATCATTATTCCACCCCATACCATCACACCTCCACTACCGAAACGGTCACGTTCCACAATGTTCGAGGGATCATTTCGTGTTCCTGACTCCCTCCAGATGTAAACACGTTTAGAATCACCAGTTAAACTAAACCGCGACTCATCAGTAAAGAGAACATGGGACCATTGATGTTCAGTCCAGTTTTGATGTTCTTTACACCAATTAAAGCGATCCCTCTTTTTCTGTGAAGACAGTAAAACACATACCCTTGGCTTTCTGGCATAAAGGCCTTTTTCATTAAGCCTTCTGTATATTGTTTGCCGTGATGCAACAGTTCCAGTGGCGGCTGCAAGCTCTGAACTTAACTGGCGAGCAGTAGCCTTTCTGTTACGACGGGCAGTTAATGCCAGATACCGATCTTCAGAAGCAGTTGTCATTCGTTTCCGACCTTGTCCAGGCCTCCTTACAACACTTCCATCATTTTGAAACTGTTTCCATAGCTTAGAGACTGTCTGTCTTGAAATATTCAGACATGTGACTGTTTCCATGATTGACTGCCCTGCTTCTAAACTGCCGATAATTCGCCACTTTACAGATTCTTCCAAATGATACTTCGAAGCCATAACAAACCGCTTTGAGTCCCTACACACTGAAATCAAACGCTATGTTGCAGAAATTCACTCAAATATTCAGTTTGCGCAAAGCGCTGATTCACCCTTGGATGACATAACGCCTAGATTTGCATATCACAAACCGTTTGATTACTTTTGATTGGATAATGCTAATTAGACTTGGTTTTCACACATTCCCTGCAAATACGGATCACATTGATTCGATATTTCATTAAATATCATCATTTTTGGGTATGTAAAGATAATTTTGGACATAAGTGTAATATAATCTTAGAAGGAAAGTAAACCTTTACTCTTATATTGAAAAATAATTATTAGCTGTATATATATAACGGTTTTAAAACTCCTGTTTCAGAAGAAATATATACTTTATCCGGGACATTTTAAATGGTTTTAACATTATAATTTTAGTTATGCATTATCAGGAACACTTATGATTATTAAAAATAAAATAACCCTCATACTTTCTTGAAATTTCAAGTGTAGGATACAAAAAGAGATTAAAGAAAGAACAGTTAAATAATTCATTAAACTTATTTTTCTTCATATGAAGGAATATTTTAATAATGCGCAAAGGTAGAAAAATTTATTTCTTTTTACATTTTATGATATTTTCATATCAAATCATATGATTTCTCTTTAAGTTTAGATAGCAAACAAAAGCTTTCCTTTTACATTATTTGCTGGCCCTGAAAAGGGCCTTTTTTATATAGGAATGTCTATTCATCAAAGCAGCCTTTACAAAGGCACATCTTGCAGATTTCACATTGCCATGTGCTTTGAATAGAATTGTTTGCTGATGTTTTATTTCTTTGCTTTCGACATTTAACACACATTCTTTTACGTCCTACAATTTTTCTTCGTTTATGAAAATGACTAGTAGTGGGTTCAAATGATGCTGAAGTGCGCTTTCTATATGAATACACATTTGCTAATTCTTGTATGAGTTCCAGCTTGAAATCATACAAAGTTTTTGAACATTTTTGTTGAGGATAATTTGTCATATGCTGAATTATATAGACATTATTGATGGTAATATCCAGAAGGAACCAAAATACATACATCCACCATTTGGATGATTTTCTGGCAAATGTATAATATTTACGTCTTTGATCTGCCAAATCTACTCCTCCCATGTGTGTATTATATACTGCGAATGAACGTGGGCAAAGAACTTCAATTTTGTCTGCTTTTTTTTTTTCTGTTCACATGACACAGTTCATTTTTTGTATTAGTTGATAGCATAAAAATTTGCTTTTTATCTACCCAAGACGTGCACAACAAATTCGGAAATTTTTCATTTTGAAAAGTCTGACTTTCATTTGGGATTTTCAATTTTAATGTTTTAACTTCAGGTGGCAAGTGCTTTCTGTTCGGCGTAACAGTTCCGCAAGAATAAAATTTGTATTTCAACAAATCAACCATCAGCTGAACGCTGGTAAAAAATCAGTCAAAATAGAGTTCATGTCCCTTGCTTGTTAAGGGTTTTATCAAATGTGTAACAACATCGTATCTCAATCCTTTGTCTGACCTCACAATTTTATCTCGTTTTCCAGCATACAATTCAAAATTTACAGTGTAACCCAAATGAGATGTGCATAACATCCAAATTTTAAGCCAGTGTTTATCTGGTTTTAAAGGCATATACTGCACAATTCCTAAACGCCCTTTGAATTTTACCATAGCTTCATCAACCGAAAGATGTTTATATGGCTTAAAACAATCTGAAAACCGCCCTTAGAAATAATAGGCTCTAATTTTTGCAAAAACTGAAAGTTTTCATTATTTTCCTTTACCTCTTTCTCTCTATCAGAAATATGAAAATAATGTTTAATTTTTAAAAATCTATCTCTGCGCACATTAATTTCTTTATCACTTCGTTACCGAGTATAGGATTCCGAGACCAATAATCATTTATTCTAGGCAAACGCATAATGCTCATTATGAAAAAAAAACAGTTATAAAAGCCCAAATCACATTTACGGAGAGTATAGCCTGCCAGCTTCTATTTTCAAAACCACGTTTTTTTGCACAAAACTCTGCGTATTTATTTGTATTCTGTCTAATTACTACTTCGCAGTATTCATCAGGTAGAAGTAATTTTAAATAATCTAAAGCAGATGATCCAGTTGGCAAATCATGAGACGGTCCAGGTGAGGAAGAGAAATGTTCAAATTTTATGTCCTCGTTATTTATGTCATTTCTCCAGTCTGATTCGGAGGTATCATATGAAGAGTCCAAATTTTCGTCGTGTTCTAAATTATAATTGCATTCGATTTCCTCCTTTCCGTTATCTATCAACATATGTTTTGAATGCCCATCATCTTCACTATCTATCAACATATGTTTTGAATGTCTATCATCTTCACTATCTATCAACATATGTTTTGAATGTCCATCATCTTCATTAGCTTCAGCGTTATCAGATTCGACTGTTTCTTCAAAAAATATTGCATTTATTTCTTCTTGCGTTAATATTGTTGCGTTTTACGGGTTCGTGGATTTGAGAGTATCCGATGAAAACACGATGCAGAACAATAAAAAGGACAATTTATTTACAAGAATCACTATTTACAGCATAGTTCCAAAATTACCTTTAAAAGCATCGAAAATCTACAATAAATACGCTGAAACAACCAGCAACACAGCTTCAGGCTGTAACTGTAAAGGTAGCTTTACGGCAACACTAAACTTATAATAAACACCGTGGAACAATCACCAATACACTGTCAAGCTATACTGTAAAGGTAGCTTCACAGCAAAGCACTATCTCGATCGCTTTCCGTTCAGAAAACTCCCGCGTAGCTTAGCACTCACAGTAAGGGGCTATTCTCACAATAATCACAATTCTCGCAATGCCGGCTCTCAGAAACGCACGGGTTTATATAGCTTTTCCTTAGGTTCCACACGTTTCGAGAAATATCTCGACAGGAAGTTATTCTAGAAGCTTCCCGATTGGACCATGGGATATCGCCAATTTGGTCGCCAAATGGGCGATAAAGTCACCAATCTGGCAACCCTGCCATACACTATTTTATGGCAACCCTAGTGCTATGCCGGAAAGCTTACATACAGGCGCAACCACCAAATTTTTCGCAACAATATTTTACGTATTCTGATCATTTTGAGATGAAACTACAGAATAAGAGCAAGACGTTTTCACAACGTGAGAAAGGAGTAAAACGAGCAATCTAGACTTGAGTCACCTACCCTAGGAGCGTTGAAGCTAAACAAAGGGGAGCCAACCTGCATTCAAATAAAAGAGCTACTTCAGTCGCTTCAAAAGAAATTATTGACGTGTCATTTAACATTTTGCGAAACCAATGAAGCATATACTCCAGGATGGGGTAGAGCATCAAGTAGAAGACGAACAAGGTAGTCAGGCGACCTGCCGATGTCTGAATGGCCGGGCGTCTCAGGTGTCTTCGACGCAAAAGAGTTAATTATGAAGTGCTTAAGTTGTCTCTGATTTGCAGCATGGTTTGATGGGCACTTGTCGACCAACTGTGAGTTACTTAATATATTTATTCGTAAGATTATAGTATTTTTTAAGTTGTTTAATTTAAACTAATCTTGCTTAATTTGGGAAGAAAGAGAAAAATTATATGAAAATAAAAAAAATAAATAAATAAATAAATAAATAAAAAAAAGGGAAAAGAAAAGGATTGTTTGTGCTTTACTTAAAATTTAAAATTATTGTCAAAAATATGAAATTTATGTTAATGGTAATTTCTACATTAGTTTGTGTGAACTCCAGTTTAAATGATTCATTTAATGTTCTAGTTATTCTAAGTAATCGTTATGATGTTAAATTGCAAAATTTTATCTTGATAAATGACTCTTAAAGAAAATTTAATGTAGAATATTAATTGCTATTGTATGTAAGGGTAGTCTGGCCAGCTCTCCTATAAATTTACCCTAGATATTAATAAATGAGTGTGATTTTATGTTATTACTTGCATTTATTTTTTTGTGTTACGTTGTTGGTCGGTTCAGTCACTCCATTTGTTTGAGCTGTGAGGCTTTTAAGAAACATGGAAATTTTATCGGGGTTATGGAAAAATGTTTATGCATTTTAGGGTACTCACAACGTGCCCTGTTTTTAGTAAATATGTACTAACCACATTTTATTGAATATTTGAATGCTTGTTTTAGGTGCCAGGAAAGTTAGAACTAGAGCTGGATTTTTTCGTAGTGGAACTGATTGATTGGTGTTTCAATATTTCTTCTCTGGTGCTTATGAGGTTTTGATTAATGAATATGAACTTGTTATTCTTGAGTTAATTTTAGAAATGTTTTAGTTGAGAAATGGTATTCAGTTCTACTGAGTACCAGTGAAGATTTATTCCTGCTTTTTTTTCAGGTTAAGATTTATTAAGATGATTTGTTTATATTTTTTTTTTTCGAGTTAGCTCAATCAGTCAGTTTCCTCCCTTTGCAACTAATTCATTTCAGTAGTTTTATATTTATTTTAGTTTGTCGCGGCACCAAGAGAGGTTGAGTATGCAGTTAAATTTAAAAATTTATATAAACCCCACAAAGTTTTAAAACTCAACAAGGGGAAGGATACTGAGGACATTTTCTTCCTTGATTTATCATAACTCTGACTCTTCATTCTAAGCTTTGATTCTGAAATATAGTAAGTATTTTCTCTTTCAGTCAAAGTCGTAAAAAATGTACCTGTAAACTTCATATGTAAAAAAATGTTTCAATAATTGAAATCTGTTGCAAAACTTGGTGAATGTGTGGATTTTAGAAGATCTCAAGCAGATATTCATCATTTCCAAATGTGTTTGCAGAAACAGTACAACAAATTAAAAGGTACGTACATATTCCCTGTTACTTTATTGAAAATACAATGAATGATAAGGATGTGCCTAATATCTGCATTTTCCTTGAGTTATTTACAGCTTTTTATTTTGCTGTATGGTTTACTTTAGTTTATTATATTACAGAAAAGCATTTGAGGGCTATTTGCTTGAAGGAAGGGCTGCTTCTGAGAAGGACTTTCTAAAGGTAACTGGCTTGCATACATACTACACATGATTGAAAACAAAAAAAGTGGTTTGCAGTCAGCCAATTCGCTGTAATTCAAATACCGGACTGAACTTATTAGTGTTCAGCAACCTTACCATTTGACTGCTAGTGGGCCTATTCTGCTGTATGATTTTAAAATTAATAATAAATTGTTAACATTTAAAGAGACATACACGAACCCACAGTTCTCAATAATATCAACATTTTAAATCTAAAAAATTGTCAAAATATTCCACTTACAACTGATACTTGTAGTAAATCTTCTTTCAAGACTTCTACTTCTTTTTCCCTCTCTTCTGAATTGTGTTTTTCATGCACTGAGTTTTGACGTTCACTTGTTTCATCTATGTCCATTTCACTATCATTATAACTTGAGTTCATATGGATAACACCATTTTCTGAAATTATACCATTAAATGGTAAAGGTCCATTTTGTAAAGTAGGACTAACAGACTCAGATACTTCATCAAGGTACCGATTGGTTGTTGATTTCAAACAATGCTGTAGCCATGCTTTATGATCTACATGAAAGCTGCCTCCAAGTTCTTTTGGCAATGATGTAGGAGGTATGTGTATGCATAACTGTGGAATGCTAACCATAAATACCTGTAAAAAGTCAAAAATATTTAGTTAGCTCATTATTGAATTAAAATGACTACTTTGTCATATCATAAGCATTAATTTACAAGTCAAACAACAAAAATCAGCGTTATATTTTTAAATTTTCACACGACTAGTTTCGATGGTTTTTACCGAACCACCATCCTCAGCTGCAAAAGCGCAAATGGAAACTAGTCCTGTGAAAATTTGAAAATATAACGCTGATTTTTGTCGTTTGACTTCTAAATTAATATTTGTTCGGCGTGTTATTGTATCTTAATTATCATAAGCATTATTGATTGGTTCTTGATATGTTTTCTAGATTTAGTTGCATTCCATATACTGATTACATAATTTATTGAAGCTGAAATACTCATAAAAATATATCTTTTACTTTACTAATAGATCAAAATTTCTTTCCAAAAT
>KK116364.1:77861-105692 GCA_000611955.2 Stegodyphus mimosarum
TCACCAAATCAAAATTTGGGTAAACCCTATAAAAATTTTGGTAAAAGCTGGAAACCTTTAAAAAGTTAAACTAAAAACAATAATTAATAGGAAATTATTGTCTTATATGAGTAATTAGTTTAACCCTAGAGTACAAATGATCTAAAATTTACAATTACAGTCAAATCTACCATTAGTACAAACTTATAAAACAAGGCTTTTGTCCACTAACAGGAAGTATCTCCTAAATGGAAGTGTCCTGGTCTTTTACTTTAAAGGTCCAAGGATTTACAACTACGCAGTAATGAGGAGTGCTCACTAGAGAAGTTTGATTACACTATACATTACAAGAAGGAGGGGAAAAGTGAGACGTATTTGAGTTTCTATCAACTACTCAGTACAGTACTTCTTAGCTATAACATAATCCAACATACCACATTTTGAATACTACAAGGGCACTATTTCTTTGATGATACTTTTACTAAAGGCAAATGTAAATTCTGCATTCAAAAGAAAACCACTGAAATTATCAGCTAAGAAATTTCATAATTTAAAGAAAAAAAAAATGAAAACCATTGAAATTATTAGCAAAGAAATTTTATAATTAAAAAATATAATACAGATAAAGATGGTACTTTCTAATTATCAGGCACCAGAATACCAAACTTGTTTTAATCTGGAAGCAGTATTTCTTTTCATGTTATGTTAGTTTCCTTTAAGGCCACATCTTAGAGACAGGAAAGACTGCTAGCTGACTAGGGTCAAATTCACATAGGCATATATAAATTCTCACAATACACTACCGACATTGAAAATGCAACACCAAGAAGGAGCGGCCAGAAAGTGATGAAACTCGGCAAACAGACAGAGACAGCAGAGAATAATGGGTGATGTTTATTTTGAAATGATATGCATAATACAGACCGAGAATTGTGGTTGTAGGACAAACTTGGATGGTGATACACGGAGCAACACTTCTAACGTACAGAATCAATGAGACTACAGATAGCATCCAGAGGAATGGCTCTCCATTACCTATCAACCATTTGCCCCAATTCGTCTTCTGAAAGTGGCAAAGGCAGGGTCTGCAAATGGTGCCCAATCACATCCCAAATAATATGTTTGATTGGTGAGAGATCAGGAGAAAATGGTGGCCAGGGAAGCCCCTCCACACCTTGCAGAACACGTTGGCTGACGCGAGCAATGTATGGTCGGGCATTACCCTGCTCCTTAAAGGGCATTGGGCACGTCCTGAAGGTAGAGGTGTGTCACTGGCTGCACATCATCCACATATCGTTGGGCTGTCATAGTGCTCAAATACAAACTAGAGGTAACCTGGAATCGTTCACAATTGTGCCATAAACCATGATGTTACACTGTCGCATGGTGGGGCATTCCACAATTGCTGCCGGACTGGACCTGTCTCCACATCGATGCCACATTCTTGGCAACAATAATCTGAGAAATAGAAGTGTGTCTCATCTTAGAACACGACCCTGTGCCATTCCGTCGTCCACAATGCTCGAATCCGTCACCATTGCAGACACTGGCATTTAAGATGTGGGGGTCAATGACAGTCTTCTTCAGAGACGGCACGAGTGCAGGTTACTAGACGCCAAGCGACGGCAAGTGGTTCTGGTTGATATGGGAACATCCAGGGTGTCTTCAACATGCCGGAGAATGGAGGCAGAAGTGGACTGCAGGTGCGCCACTACTTGTCAGCGGATCACCAATCCACGTGTGCTGACGTCGCTCTGGCTGCACAAACACCACTCGAACTTGCCATATTTTTTTGTTCCAGCCATTGTTGCCACAGCCGGTGCACTGTGGGCATGGCCATGTGTGTGTCAGCTGAGATTTGCCATATGGACCAACTTGTTCTTCTCAGTCCCATCACCATGCCCCTCGTCAATCAACTGCCTCCACTCTCTGCTATGGCATTCTCTGCTATTAAACATGTCCTCTGAGGACAGAAACAAATTTTCTACTATGATTTCCCAAGTAGAAATTACGGCACAAAAACTGAACATTCTACACCTTCCTTCCTTTATATTTTCTTGAACGTGCACTGGAGAACTGTGCATTTCACATCATTCGCATAACTCGGTGGCGTGCGTCTACCCTGAAATTTCTATAATTTTCAGGCCACTCTTTCTTGGTGTTGCATTTTAATGTCAGGTAGTGTACAAAGACAGTCATTTGAAGCTAAAAATTTGGATTCCACTAAAACCACACAATTATCCCCAATAAAAAGCTTAATTTTACTAAAAACTTTAAAGAGAAGAAAATTCTAAAAATACTTTTAAATTAATTTTTTTTTTCATAAAACACACATAAATTATGTCCTTGATTTATATATTCATGCTTATGTATAGTGATATGTATTTATTTTTTTGTATACAATTTATCATGTTTTGCAGTCTTTTGTATTGTTCATTGTTTCTGGAAATGCATAAAAACGGAATTTGAAGACTGAAATTAAATACACCAGAATATAATTCTTTCATTTAACATAAATGTTTTTTCGATTACAATCCTTTACTATCAATATAATGCAAGTTTACTTCTAATAATGCTACCTCGCATTTTAATGAAGTAACGCTATCCTTTACTAGAAATGAATTCAAAATTAGGCAAAAAAGCAGCCTAAGACTGGTGCAGATACTGATTGAAACTATGTTGATTTTAAGTGCAATTTGATCTAGATTTTAAATTTTACACTATTACGTTTCTTTTCTAATTAGTATTCGATGCATTTGTAAAAACTTTACACTATGTGAGAACAAGTATGTGGAACAAGATATTTTCATTTTTAAAACATACTTTTACAATTTTTTTTCTTTTTGATTGATTTTATTTTTGCATTTGTTTTCTTCACAACTGTTGTCTCTGACATTTCATATTTGATGCATTAGACACACAGAAAAAAACTGAGAGGGTGGTTGATTAAAAATTTAGTGACTAACTGTAGTATAAACGTATACCCCCTGAAAAAAACAGCTAATGCCTTTTTAAGAATATATTTTAACAATAAATAAATAAATAAGAAAAATAAAAATAAACTATCACTTCTTGACATTTTCAGGAACAATTTGCATATAGGTTAAATGATTGAGGGAGTAAATATTCCTGCAAAGAGGATGGATTGTACTCAATGTAACTGTCCAAAAGAATGCTGTTGTACGATTTCGAGAAAAGGTCGATATAATTTGGAGTAAGAGAATAATTCCAACCTAAATGAATTCATGGAAGTAGGAGCTAGATGTTTTCTCTTTATATAGTTATTTGAAGCAATGATTTTGAAATGAAAATTGAATTTGCTTTAGTTGAAATACAGTTGATCTAGGGTTCCTTTTAGTAATAAATTTGGCTCCCACGAGAAGAAACAAACACAGTGCTGGTTTCAAATGCAAAGCCATTTATTTTGTGAAAGAAAATGAAAATCATGCTGCAGCAAGGGTTTTGGTGTTGGTGAAAAATCGAATGGATGATGATAATTAGTTACTTATGGATCAGAGTAACAATGATGGTGAAGATCAAACAGAATTCAATGAGATATAATGGAAGACGAAGATGACGAACTTTTCACGTTATTTGATAATGAAAATTTTTAAGTTCATAAGGCATATTGTTTCTTTTAAATAAATAGCATTTAGGTACATATAGAAATTAATTTTTTTTAATGCTCATTCCTTATTTTTAAATCTATCATTTTTATAACCTGGCGTATAACACGCGACCATAAATTTTAATCTTTATTTTTGTATTGAAAGTGCACGTTATATGCCAGAATATATGGTAATTATCATCCTTTTGCTAAAATCCCAAAGGATGTTCTAAATTGCCCACAGATTTGCCTTAATCAAGAAATGGATGTCATTTTTAATTCCCCTTTTCTAAATGGGAACTCAAAAGTTGCATTTTTGCTTTCAATAATTACTTTCAAATTTGATTTTAATATTTTTATAAATCTGAGAATTCATTTTTAACAAAGATATCTTGTTTACATCCGCCAGTAAGTATATGATCATTTTTAAAGTTCAAACATGAAAATATTTAATAAAATGTGATCTAAAATAAAATATTTGGGACTAAGTGTTATGATGTTGTTGAAAAACTTCTTTCTGAAAAGTTTACATACTGAATAAATATGCTACTCATCAAAATTATGCAATGATGTTTTTTATTTGCAACTGAATGCAAAATAGGATTTCTGTCCATACGTTAGCATGAAATATGCATATATTAGGTGATGGATAAGATGTGCGATAGGTGGATGTTTTTGGAAATTCGGACATAGTGCTGTTTAGTTAATGTGATTTTTAAGAATGATCAGTGTATGACTCTTAAGTATAATTTCAGTGATGGGAAAATGTGGAAGTTCATTGATTGATAGGATAGAAAATACAAATGGAGGTCATTCAAGATTTGAATATACCATAAAATAAAATATCAAAAACTTGGAACTGCTTTTTAAACAATGAATCAGTTAGTAGCCTAGATATGGGCAACTAAGAGCAACAACTGCATTTAAAGACCATTTTTTATCATTGTTGGCTCAAAAAAACCAAGAACAGAATAGAACAGAATTAGTTTTTTTTACCACCAAGTTGTCGCAGAAACTCAAACCAGCCGTATTACTAGGAAGTGAAGGTTTCAGGAGGTTGAACATACGGAAATCAATATTTTGTGGCCCATTCATTTGATTTTCCAAAGAGGCCTATTTAACCTCACATTATCGTCATGTTCAGTGGAGCCAAAAGAAATAAAACAGTGTATTGTTTATTGACAGGTCCAGATATAGCCTGAATAATGAATTGTGATTCTAGATATATCTGGAGGGAATGAAGCAAACATGCAGCTTGCTTTCCTTCATTCATGGAAAAGCCTGTTTCCATGGAAGCAGTTTCATAGTTAATGGTGAAATCATGAAAAATAGCTGCACAGAACTGTATATCTTTGATGGATGTTTTGTAACTGCTCACAAATACACGGATGAGAACACAGAACCACATGTAAGGCCGTCAGAGGTGTTACTGGCCCAAATACTTTGCTAATACATGACAATGCCTATCCATTAGCAAATGCTTTGCTATTCAATGCTTTCAGAAGAAAGACATGCAATTCTAGACTATTTAACCCTTTATCAACAGTTTGGTAAATTCTCTGAACTCAAAATGTGAATTGGGTATTTCAGCCAGAGAGACCATATATCATATTAAAGAGAGATTTGCAGCAAAATAAGGGAAATAAGTTTCATTTAATGTTCTCTAAAATTATTATTTTTAAATTTCGAAAATTTGACTTTAAATGCAATCTTTTGACATTAATTAACTAACAAGCATGGCGATTTATGCTAATGCTTTTGATCAAGTTATTTCTAATAATTTTTTTTAATAAGTAACTATTTTATTTCTGTCAATTTCCTTTAATTTTGATGAACAGTGTAGAATTAAACATCAACTTAAAAGTTGACTAAAGTTAAAAATTCTAAAATCTATTTGGCAATGAAGATTTTTATTAATATGGACGGACCAGAAAGAAAATGGTATTTGTAATCTATAAATCTTAATTTCTAAATTTAAGGATGATACTTTTAACATGCAGTGATGTTACAAAAAACCTCAAAATGTACCTTGTAACGATTGGAAAATTCTAAAATCCTATAACCTTAAAAACAGATCTTAAAAATAATATTTCTGTAAAATACTGGTCAGAACAATGCATGAATGAGCAGTGAAATTTTCAAAGACTGACTCTTTCAGGAATTCATTCCTTCAACAGAGAAGTTTTTGAAAGAAAATAATTTACCCAGGAAAGCAGTTTTGTTGCTAAACAATGTATAAATTTAAGTATTTTAAGAAATAAACTTACTGATAGATAATGATGGCAAACAAAATTCTGGATGATGTTACAAATTTTTACTGAATAAATTAACTTAAATAACTTAAATAGGATTTAAAAAAATAAATAAATAAATAAATGCCGTAATGGCAATATTTTGGGCTGTCATACTGAATTGAATCAATGGTGGCAGTATATCTTTACAAAAACACACTACTGAACTTCAGACAGCAGTCGATCTTTTAAAATCGCTTTTAGATTTTTTGTTATCACAGTAAGAATTATTTAACAATTACAAAATGAAGGTAAATGGGAAAACCGATATCGAATATAGTGCTGAAAATCAACATGTGCAAAGAAGAAAAAGGCATCACGATGATGGATCTACAGAAGAAGTTGTGACCAGAGAAAGAGATAAGTTAAAAGATTGAAACTTATTTGCCTGTACTAGACATGCTGTATGCAGAACTGTCATGACAACTAGAAGCTTATCAGGAAATTAATTCGCTGTTTGGATTTCTAACAGATTTCATGGGCTAAGACCAATGATGAAACTAAAGAAGCTGCTACACAATTTAGTGAACATTATTATGAGGACACTGAGCCCGAGTTTATAAACGAGATGGTGCAGTTCAAGTACTTTATCTTACAATTAAAGAATATGGGAAAAGATAAAACTGTACCTGCCGAGGAATATTTGATTTTTGATAATAAGGTACAATCAACTTTCCCGAATGTAATGATAGCATTGCAAATATGTAGAAGTCTGATGATATCAAATGCATTTTTGAACGTAACTTTTCAAAATTAAAACTAATAAAAAACTGCATTCGTTCGACAATGTCTTAGAACTGTTTAAATTCCATGTCGATAATGGTGATTAAAAATGATGTATTGGAAAAGGTCAACTTTCAAGATGTTATGAATGATTTTGCAATCAAAAAAGTTAAGTTAATATTTAAACTTAATGTACTTGACAAAACTGTTTCTTTTCATTTACTGTATTTTACTGCACCTAACAAGAATAAAGTTCAAATTAAAAGACCCGCTTTTCATTTTACTCACATTCCTTCATCAACTTGACCTGATGACCTTCAAACAGCTGAAAAGAGGCCCTGGAATTGCAATGCCTAGGGGCCCCGACATGGTTAATCCAGCTCTGCTTGTAATGATGCTCTGTGAAACTTTATATAAAGATGTAAATACATTCTGAATGGTAAATAGTGAAGCAGTTTGTGTACTTATGACAGTTCTCACTATTACACAATCCTATAACAAGTTGCTAATCTAGAACTGCTGCAGCCCTCATGATATATTCCTTGCTAGAACTTTCAAGATGCCATTGTTATATATTCCTTGCTAGAACTACTCTGAACAGCATCACATAACGGTTAGCACTCCAATTTTCAAGCCAAGCCATTTGCTGAGCCACTTCCATGAAGACAGAAATGTAACTTCTATGTAACTCAACTAATTACACTGTCATCAGCTTAACTGAGCGTTTCATTCTCAGTTACTGAAGTAAATAACAACACAACATAATCAATTCAAACAGACATAGCAGCTTAGCAATGTACTTTTAAGTATTTTGGAATGTGGTTTTCTTATGTGCATTAGGCTTCTCTGGGTAATTACAGTGTGTGTATTTTCTATCATTTACATTTACTAACAGGTATTTGCATGTTAAATTTGAAATGACCAGAAATTGTTTTCAATACACAGTGCATTAATAAAATAATCTTCAGACATCATTACAGTCTTTATTATGCTTTGGAAGAATAACTTTTGAGTTTTTACATAAATTGGCATTTTTAATACTGACTGAACAGAAAAAAGGAGTGTAACAGTCTAAGTTCTGTAGATTCTTACAAAGTAACAGTGTAATAAAATACTTTTCTAAGAAACTGCTGTTTTATAGTCCACATCAGGAGTGAACAAAAGTTGTCCTGTGGATCGAATGCGGTACTTTTTTTAATTGCTTAACCTGGCCTGCTATGAAATCCTATACGACGATATTTTCCTCTGTTTTCTGCCTAATTTTGTATGCAAACTACTGAAACAAGCAGCATGAGAGTATCATTTTTTATGATGCATATCTGCATATATATGTACAACTGTTAGCTGTCAACTTAAGGTGACAACATTAGATATGCTAGAAAGCATGTATATCCACCGAAGAATACAATTCTATCATTTTCAGCAGCTTTAATTTTGAGATTAAATAATGAATATGAATACTGTTGAGATTTTTACAAAAATGATCAGAAAAAGAAGTTTAGGGAAAGTAAAAAAGGATTTAGTTTATTTGGAATCACATACTTTTGTGGAAGAACATTCCCAAATGAAGTACACAAAAAATAAATATCGATCACAAATTACAAATGAAAATTTCCATTTGATATTAAGGATTACTACAAGTGAGTTGAAATCTAATTTAGATGAAATAATTGCAAACGAAATTTCATATTGACATAATCACAAAGATTTGAGATTTCATGTTTCACATTCAGTATATTCTTAATTAATAATTGTTTTTACAAAACAGTATTTGAAAAATATATTTACATATATCTATATCTCTCTCTCTCTATATATATACACATTTTATGCAAAGCTACAAATTCATAAAAATATTTGTTGATGTTTTCTTTTGCTTCATATTCTTTGAAATTTATGTGTACATTTTATACTTCACTGGTTGACCCACATGCAGGGCCATCATGACTACATGTTCATTGTCTGCAGCTTATTTAATGTAAAAAAAATATGAAATTAAAAGCATAAACTGCTGTTTTAAATTGAATTTTTAAAAATATTTCTAACGGGAATGTGTGTTTATGCTCCCGTCACATGCCAGAAAACAATAAGAGCATTATAAAAGATCATTATGGAAGCACACAGCATCCTGAAACTGTATATATGAGGGACTAAAAAAGACCTTTTTAGGCATGTGATTAAAAGTATTTGACCTCCCATGGTCTACATAACAGTTGGATAAGCCCCCATATAACTTGGTTCTATCTCTGAGTTATCAGGGAGATACTCTACAAAATGTGCAATTTTAACAAACTGCCATAAATTCTCACAGTATATTTTTAATCATTTATGGTCTTAATAAAAACATTTTTCTGGAAATAATGTGAAAGCTAAAATTTATGCCCTTTTCATCCTGATGGCAGTTTTAAGTTGCCCCTCAGAGTCAGCTATAACTTAAAAATTCTTTCAAATGTTTATAAATTGTAACTTAGATAGCAGCCTGTAAATACTCTGCACCTCATAAAATTAAAAGAAACAAAACTTCATATTTAAATATCATCAATTAGGTATTAATATATATATATATATTGAAATTTAAAAAGACATAAAAAAATGAAACTATAAAACAATCCTTTCAAATACACTAAAATGAAAGGAAAGCCAGTTAAAGATCTATGAAACTCTTTATTTTATTTAAAATAATCACAGAAGCTTTTTAATCTTTAAAAAATGCAGAAAATGTAAAGCATTACACAAATATTTTAACCCTTGTCACTTTTATCAATTTTTATTGTATGTTATATTTCTATGAAATAATTATTATATTTTTCATAAAATACCATGGAATAAAATGGTAACTAATTGTGATTCCCCTCCAGAAAGCTTTTAAATTTAATTCATATAAAAAATCAAACTTAAGACTAATTTTGAACCATTAGAAGCATTCACAATAAATTTCCCTCATTTAAAAAAATTAAATGTACATGATATAGAAAAACAAACGCGCGCACACACACACACATCTAAAGCAGAACATTTTCATGTTAACTCTCTTGTTCAATTGAGGAGCTCTCATAATATTTTAAATAACTGAAAACAATTAGATATAAAAATATTTCTTCTCATATTCTCAATATAAAAAAATGAGAGAACTTCTAAGAGAGAATGATTTAAATCAGTGATTGCCAAACCACTGATCGCAAGTTACTAGTAGCTCTTGGGGATATCATCGGTAGATTGCATTAATGCTCCGATAGGCTACACTTGATTCCTCCACTAAGCTCATACTTACGACAGGGGCACTGATCACAACAACTGCTTGCTACTCTTGTGCAACTGCTATTGTCAGCCTCATCTCATAGTTGATTGTATATGCGTGAGGTTGCGCAAATGATGTTTTTCATGTGTATATTAGACATTTGCTAACTTGGATAGTTTGATTTACACAGTATTACTAAACTAGGTCTTGTCTAATGATGGCATGTGCAAGCAAAAAGCAAAACACTTATCACTTTCATTCAGAATAGGAAACCAATTACTTCTTTACCCAGGTAAAGGATAAGAGTGTGTGTGCTTATTGTGTTATGCAAATGCATCAAAAGAAAGGAAATGCCGAACGTCGCTTCAAAACTGTTCATGCAGGAACTGAAAAGGATTTCCCTGTGAAGTCTGCTCTAAGGAAAGAAAAGGTCAGGCAGCTAAAATCTAAACATAATCCTCAACAATCAACTTTTCTAAAACCATTAAACAAGAATAAAGGAGGAATTAAGGTATCATTCCGAGTTTCAAATATTATTGCACAGAATAAGAAATCATACGAAGTGAAGAAATAATTTTAATTACATTTGCTGCAGATGCATTATTTGATAGTTTCAAAAAAAAATTGAGATAATGTCTGTTGTTAAATCTGTACAGCTTTCTGCAAATACAGTAATGAGAAGGGTTGAGGTTATGAGTTCTGATGTTAGCTCATTTAGCCGTTTTTGCAAAAATGGTTTTTGATAATTTTGAAATAAGACACGAGGTGTTCAAAATTATACTATTAACAGGACACACTACAGGACATATTTTTAGCAGTTAAAGACCTTATCAACTCTGAAAATATTCCTATAAATAAGTTGGTGTGCTTAGCAACTGACGAAGCTCCTGCAATGGCAGGCAGACAGAAAGGATTCATAACCTAGGTTAGTAAAGACAAGCCTTCAGAAATTTCTGTCTTGCCATTGTGTAATACCCTAGAAGTCACTGTGTGGAATGCTTTTAAGTTATGAATAATGCAAAGAAAAGAGTCACAAAAACAGTGAACAAAGCACATGGAATTTAGATTTGTCTCAGAACACTAACTGATAAACTAGATTGCCAGTATGGTGATCTACAGAATACGGCTTCAATGCCAACGTTCTCGCTTGAGTAGAGGCAGAGTTTTACAGCGTTTTCAAGAGTTGCTTCGTGCTTTAGTAGAATTTTTGAAAGAATGAGGCGAATCCTTCTGTGAACTAGATGATCTGGTTTTGGCTTCACTATTTTGCTTTTCTTGAAGACATCACCGAAAAGTTAAATATCCTTAACTTGCAGCTTCAAGGTAAGGATAAAGATATTGGCGGACCAAGTTCTGATGTTGCTTCATTTCCAAAAGGCTGAAACTTTGGGGAAAATATTATCCAAGGTGAATACAAACAGTTTGACTGTTTGAAACAAACCCTTATTTATAGGCAATAAAAAATGTAAGATTTTTTAAGAAAAGTTGGTAGTTCTTGTGTTTGATAGCCCACAGTAGGTTTTATAAACAGTACGATAGCTCAGAAGCTTCATAAGTTTGGCAATCACGGATTTAAAACATAATTATGAAAAATCAAACTAGATTTTTTTTTTTAAAAAGAGCTTCTCTAAGCTATTTAATAGTCAGAATTAAAGAGTGAAAACTGAAAACTTTGTGAGCATTTACTATCTACTGAACAAAAAATTAATTAAATATTTCAATACTTCTACCTTCATCTGCACAAATAACTTTGAAATAACTTTCAAGATAAAAGAAACGTTTCTTCAAAATTTGTGTCTTATAGCTTACTTTTAAGAGAAATTTTAAAAACAAAGATATTTTAATAGTTGTTCTATATGGTAAGGTTAATGACAGTTAAAATATTTTCATGATTTGCTCATGCATTTTGTAACAGGCAGGGACTACACAATTACTAACAAATAAAAATTAATGCATTCAGAACCAAAATTTTATTTTATTTATTTTTTCTTGTGTGCAATCACAAGCTATAACATTTCAGCCATTAACAGAGATGAGGGAACAAGTATAAAAGTACTGACAACCAAGAAAACAGCATCATTATATTGACTTGAAATGCATACTTTGAATTTATTTTAAAGCATTTACAAAATACTTTACATGAATTCAGAATCAATATAAAAATGAAATAAATCAGTGGCAACACTTATACAACTTAGGTGTTCATATGGCAAGATAACTAATGTTATTTGAATTATGTACAAATTTACAGCCTGGCTACAAAATTTTTAAATATATGAATATATATATATATGCAGGATTCTGCAAATAAAGAACACTGTCTTGAAGGTACATGTTCTTTGAAGAGAATAAAGGCTGAAAATTAAACATTCATGTCTCCTAGAAGTATGCAACAATAAATGGCAAGAGATCAAAATATTAATTTAAATGAAAGATGAACTATTATAATAATGTTGAAGTTTTCAAATATACATACATGTAAACAATATATGATTGCTATTGATGCTTATATTTTGAAATGGAGAAAAAATTTCTATCTCTATTTTTACAGTGTCTAACTCGCACTTAAAATTGAGTGTTCAATAACATTACTCTTCTATTCTTTTGCGGCATCTTTGTTCTGTTTTGTGGCACCTTACTAAGAAATACTTGAAAGAAACAGGAAAACAGGCACAAACTAGTTTACCGAATTATTCTCAAACGATTAATATAATAACTAATGAACAATATAACTGAAGCTTTGCTTAGAAATGTTAAATACTACTACCTCCTGACAACAGGAAAATTAAAACTTATTACAAAAGAGGTTTTAACTATCTAAAAAGCCTAAGAAGCAATATTACTGCTGAAAAAGGCATCTGATTTTTTTATATTCTCCAAAGACAGTATTCAGAGTTATATTTTTTTTTTTAAATTCAAAGGCTTTTTTTTAACTTAGTCTGTTTTCAAATTTTAAAATTCCTTAACAAGAAATTGTTTGTTAAACTGAACATAATCTTCACTATATGTAGGAAAGATATGAAGTTGTTTAAGTCTGCTAATCGTTCTTAAAAAATATTGTATTCAATCTGTTTTTCTAATCTTTCTGATAAAAAATATTTGTGATAAAACACACTGATGAAATGACCTAATCCTAAAGCAACATTCTGCAGGAGGTCATACTGAAAGATATGTCTGTTGCTGTTGTTTTCAAGTCACTATTTCAAGGAAGAATGGTTGCCAGAGCTTCAAATATGCTGCACTTCAACTTTTCACTCCTATTTTGAGGGAGTGCACCCTATACCCTTCTTCTCTACCACCAAACCACACGAAAGGATTTAGCCCACCATATATTTACTGCCCCCCATATTTAGAGTGAATGTATCTACTCTGAAAACAAAAAAAAAATTGAAAAATTTCATTGAATTTTGTGTTTGATTCTAACAAATTTGGACACCCTATACAAGCTAGGTTTAAAAAAAAAAATCAAGCTCTTTAATAAATAAATGATGACAAAAATGAGAAGATGATCAGTCATTGATCAATCCAAATTCCTTTTTATACTTTAATTATCGCAAATGAGGCTGGATATCTTGCATATATCATAGCTGCAAAACTTGAAAATATGAAAGGCCACAAGGTTTTCGTTCTGTAATTTTCTTAAAAGTTTTATATAGAAAGAATTCAAATAAAGGAAAAGCTTTCATTTATCAAATTTTACAAAAGTGATTTTAAAGATAATGAAAATAAAATTAACAATAAATGAGCATATAATCATTTAGATAAACTTAGCAATGTATTATATATAGAATCAAAACAGAATTAACTAACCTATTAAATAAAGGTAACAAAACTGAAACACAAAGATTTACCTATTAAACATAAGTTAGTGTTTATAAAACGATCTACAAAACTCTATAAGTGATTAAACCAATTCAGAATCTACGAAATTTATAAAGGGTAAAATACTGCTTCCTTTATGAATTTTGCCTTCTTATAAAAATATACTAAATATAGATTACTGCAATATGACTCCACAAATTTAAGTGAGGTTTACATGTTTATTTTTCTAAAACCTATTTTTAAAGCAGTAAACAGTATTCAGAATTACCAATGAAAATTTACAAATATGTATTCCCAAATGCTTTTAAATAAATATAATTTATCAGCTAAAGCATTTCATTTCTTAAAATGGCTGAAATATTACAAATGGATTTTTAAAATCTAAGCGAAAACTCAATGAGGATGAAAATACACACTACACAGGGGATTTAATAAAAACATGCATCATTTTGCCACCACCATTTCACCAGAAACAACTAAATAATTTTACCAGGTAACAACAACACATGTTAGGAAAAAAGATTCTGTACCTTCTGTACAGGGGCTCCTCCAGTTTGCTAAATAAAATGTCACAAGAGTTAGATTTCTTTATGCTAACTTTTAAAAAATGCTGTCAAAAATAACGCTCGCAAATTAAGATCCCAATTATTATAATCACATATTACGATTGAAAAGAGGTGAAAAAGTAAGAAATTATTTTTCAAATTACGATCTCATCCCATATTTCAAATATAATACAAACCTTAAAGATAAAAATAAAAAGAAATGAGGAAATTCTTTAATTATTTTGCTATTAAAACTTTCAATTATGCCTTTCTTTATTAGAAAAATAACCCATTTATTAATATTACGATACAGGGAAAGGCAGACATTTATTATAATTTTAATAATATTACTATATTATGAAAAGTACTACATATCTCCAAAACACATACCATATACATAAAAAGAAAATGGAAGGATGTTTGATACTGATAGAATACAAAATTTAAATAGCAACGAAAAAAACAACACACTCATAACCATGAAGAACTGGTAAGATTCATGCTAACACTTTTCAGCACTTCAGTGCAAAACAAAAGTGCACAATTAGATTATTAAACTTGTGAAAGTTGAAAGTAATGAAATTTTGTATTAACATAAAAACCACAGCAGAAAAATGCTATTAATATCATACAAACACAAATTCATCTTACCCTATCACGTAGCTTTTCCCTCAAGAATAACTGAAGTATTTTAAATGGTGCCTTAAACCATAAAGGAGCAGCAACAATTAAAACCTTTTTCAGTCTTGCTGGATAACCACCCTATTATCAAATAAAAATTTAAATGTGTAAGAAATTGTACTGTATATTAATATAATATTTCAAATCTCATTTCTAAACATTTAAAGGAAACATTAAATATACATTATTCATATCCATTTTGAAGTTCATACTTTAGAATATTTTCCTACATTGGTATCCATGGTATTGAAATAGTTAACATGCCTGAAAACAAGTTCCAAACTTACTTTTGCTGTCAACCCACTGAGAAATGCAGTTACTACTTGTTGCAGCTCTTTGTTCCAACAAGGCATTTTCCAGTCAAAAACTTTAATTTTATGAAAATTATTTCATAAAATTAAAGTTTTCATTAATGATTTTACTATGTATTTTTACTATTTTTCTTGCTTTGGGAAGCGCCAGAATTTTCAGGTGAACTATAATATTAAGTTTTAAAAAATATATAGGAATGGTTCATCAGCTAATTCTGGATACAGAAAAGTAAGAATTTTCTTATAGAAGGGGAATTGTAATAAATTTCAACATACCTACCTCCTCCTCATGACGTTATGTTGGAGTTGATCGACTTCCTCTTCTTTTTTACTTTCTTTGTTTTTGGTTTTTTTTTCTTGTGATGTTTTATTTTATTTTTACATCTACATAATTATAACTCTACATTTATAGGATTTTTTTAAATTTATTTACTTAAATTTCATTTTTTGGTATTTGTAAAAATATTAGTTTTTAATTTCATACTTGCCAACCTAGGACACTCAAAAATCGGGGGAATTTTTTTTTAAATTAGGAGATTTTCAATTGCAAAAGGATTTTTAAATGATAAAAATATATTTTTTAATAATGAATTAACTTCAAATCATTACTAATTAATTTCTGAAAGTTCAATTACTAATTCTTAAATGCAAACAGTACATTACGCATTAATAACTTTTTGGCCTTTTGTTTTCATAGAAAAAAATAAAAAAAAAAGTTATTTTTTTTTTTTTTTTTTTTTTCAATAGAATTCCTGTTGTCCTTGTGTTTTTGTGTACAAACATGTTTGAGAACATCGGCCCTTCCATTGTGCGAAACTGAAAAATCACAATGACAAACATTACACATCGCAAATGCATTAAGTTTCCTTGAGGAAATATTAGAAGAAAAGTCATCTGCGTAAAATTTTTGAAAAGTACCTGAGTATTTTACCTTTTTCGCAGACATAATTAATACGAAATATCATAATTTCTTAAACTATTTCTCGAAAGCATGTGTGTTCACACAGGTTAGTGACAAGATGAACGAAATAATAACCTCGATCTTGCTTTGCGCTCATTGGCTAATATGTGCCAGATGACACGCAGTGGCACTCGATGCTCATTGGAGAAACTGAACATGATGTTTTCGGGCACGTGTTCTCACTCACAAAGCAGAAATGCACCATAATTTCTCACTGATGAAACTACTTTTTTTTCTATGTAGTCTAGAGAGAAACCAGATGCTTTCAGACACCCTCAATCCCTTTTTTCGTAATAACAAAGTATTATGCCAAGCTACATAAAATTGTGAGAAATTTCAAGACTACGAGAAAGTCGGGAGAAATATATTGTAAATCGGGTTGACGGGAGAACAGACAGAAATCGAGAGGGTTGGCAACTCTGTAACTTCTTTCTTTATGATTTTGCATACATACACACACACACATATATATATATAATGAAAAAATACAATTACAAAAGAAGTTCTAAACCTAACCCAATTAGGCACTAAAAACTGTAACAACTAATGGCAATATTGGAAAATAAATCTTTTATGTTTAATGTTTCCCATGCAAGTGTTTTATTCTCTATTTAGAATTAGATTTGGTCTACTTGACGTGTTCTGTACTTTAAACAAATAGATGGTTTTGATGCTGTTTTTTACTATTTTGCGAACTCATGGAAAATTAAGCACTCATTCTCCTCTTATTTCAATCTGTAGGGGTGGGATTGATAAAGGAATTAAGTGATTTGTGGGTTATCAAAATTTTTAATTTAATTTGCAAATTTATGTTATTGTCCGTTCAGAAAAAAGCTGATAAATTTACTTCTGTCATTTCACCAACTCCCAACAAGAATTTACTGAAAGATGTAAATTCTTTACATTTTTGTTTACACTACTTTTTTGGTTTGCACTGTTTTCTCTTTTATTATTTGCACTATTTATGCATTTGTTCACTATTTTTCTCAACAATGTTTTAATTTATTTATCCAAAGTATTTTTTGCTTATGCAAATAATTTTTATTTTTCATGACTGCTTGATCCATACTGAATATGTAATTGATTTAAACATTTTTATTTTTCAATATATATAATATTTAACCAGAATCATAATTATTATATTCTAATATAGGGTTTCTCAACCCTTTTTTTCCCATAAAATCATTTCCCTCCATTCCAAAAATCATATTTATTTATTTATATTTAGATTATTTTTAACGGCATGACAAGAAGCAGGTGGAATGAAGCTGGCCACATCACCCCTGAAACTATGCTATTTCTTCCTGATTGAGAACCACTGCTCTAATAACATATAATCTGGAAATATGTATGTGAGAAAATACTGCTACAAAATGTCCTGTGAGATAGCTTTCCTGCAAAGCAGGGTTAAGGTTGCCAGATTTGGCACAAAATCACCCATTTGGTGACATAAAAAATGGAGCGAAAACATTCCTAGAATGCATTTTTCGCAGTTTTCCCAGGGAATGTTCTCAAAGATAGGTTAAAGCTATATATACTCTGTATGCGGAGAAAGGAGTAGCTTGGATTCAGTTAGTATTCTAATTCCTGTAGTAAGTGATTTGAGTTCAGAGATTAGCTTGACAGCAATCAACCAAATTGTGAGCTGTACTTTAGTGCTTTGCCGTGAAGGTGTCTTCACCATTATAGCCTGAAGGCTGTGCTCTGATTGTTTCAGCATATTTATCTTAGTTTTTTGATGACAATGACTGTTAATGTGTCTTTGAACTCTCCTGTGTAATACTTGCGAATAAATTGTGTTTTGATTCTTTATCAAGTGTTATCATCAATTATTCCAAATCCATGAACCCGTAAGAATGCAACAATGCTTAACTTAAATTTATTTAATTACTACAAACTACTTAAAGCTTACAATATGAAAATATCTACAATTAACAAACCAATAATAGTAAACTAAAACCTATACTTTCCTGTTTGTTCTATAACTTTTGAAATAAAATACTTTTCAAATAATATTTGACCTTTTAGTACAAAACATTTACATCTCACATGTTAAGCATAAGCAAACAATAAATAATTCTTAACATCATTTCAGTTCTTTAAATGTTTTAAGAGAAATGTACAACAGATAAAGAAAATAATGAATGACTTGAATAATTGCACAATTAAGCAGTCTTATCATGATTTCTTACAGCCATCAAAGCTAATTTATTTTTCAATATTTTTTGTTATATATAAATATGTACAAAGGCAAATGCTTTTACTGCTTACATATTATATCTTAAACTGAATCTAATCTGCAACTTATAAAAGCTGAATTTTGAATATCTTACAGTTAATGTAATCTACCTTTTTTGTCAAGGATGATAAATTAACTATAAATATCTTGATATTCCATTGTGGGTGAAATTATATACAGCACAAGAGGATTTAACAAAAAAAAGTAACATTAGGTTAATGCAATTTATTAATTAGCCCAAAGGCACGTAAGCTCAGATCGCAACAGCACTTTTCATTGAATCACTATAAATGACTGTATCACTTTTCAAATTGCCACCCAAATCTTGAATTTAAAATTTGTTTTATTATCTATTTCATATTTTTTAAACTTTAACAATTTTTTTTAAGAAACTCAATGATTTCAAAGTGACCAGTGGCAACACACTGCATGGAATAAAATATTTTGATCTGATGTGCACGAAACTGTCTACTGGAAATTCTCAAGATAGGCTGCTTTTAAATATTTTTAGCCCAAATGCTCTTGAAACATGCATATATGTAAATTAATAAAATGCCCCACTCGGATGTTATATAAAATTGAAAGCTTTCGTTCTTTTTTTCATAACCATAAGAATTTTCGTTATGTTTTTATATTATTCTACGATGGATTATATGCAGAGTATTGACTTTCAAAGAAAAAAACCTTATTTTCAACTTGATTTCACTGAAAATCTTCATAATTATAATTGACTCAATAGTGAGTACCTAATGTTATTACATTTAAGTTCCTCTATGCAAGCCCAATACGTGTAGCTGAGAACACATATCTACAGGTGAGAATTCCATAGTTTGAATTCTGCAGCAGACAGCACCTTTTTCTCTGTATCATTAATTCTTTCAATGTTATTTACGAAAAATACTTCTAAATGGATAATACGAAAGAGGCGTGAAAAAAATTGGATAAAAAAAGGCAATTTTTAATTTTCTTAATCTATTCCCCCTAAGAATTTATTTCATATTGATAAACGATAATTAAAAAGGCATTCGAAACCTAAAAATCATATTAATTCAAGCCTGCTTTTATCATAATTTCAATATTTTTTATACTACTTTTCTTTTAAAATTCAAAAGCACATTTAATTAACCCTCTGACTGCTTATCCCCCAATTTCCACAGTCAACATAAAAGTAGCAAAATTTGCTCATTCCATGGGCGTGTTTGTTACCTCTAAAGAAAGCCTATCATGATATTTCAATAATGTATTCTGTGCAGTATTTAGACTTTAAATCAAGTCAACTAAATTGTCGACTAAATTTTATATAAAGTTTTGTGAACTGGTATGGAGATTTCAAATATGAAATTAAAAATATATGCAATTTTTGAACAGATTTTATTTAAAAAATTGAGTAGAGAATTAACATAAGAATTTATATTTATAGAAATTACTTCCATATATCATCTGAAACATTATACAGATGTGGATTTTTCCTTATTGCACTTTTAAATTTCACAAACATATATAACACATAAAAATTCAAATTGTGACTTTACAGAATTAAAACTTTAAATAAGATGCTTATAAAAACTGCCTTACACACAATAATCAGTAAAATTTGATTTTATAAATACTTACTTTTAATAAATTTAAAATTTTCTGACTGAGTTCATAATCAAAATTGGCATACTTTGATCCTGTCATATTGTACACAAATACAATACCACGTCTTTGAGTTTCTAAGCTATAAAATACAAATAATAATAAGTTAAACACATTAAAATAAGACCAAAAAAAACTTTTACATGTTTAAAAAATTCAGCAGATAAGGAAAAGAGGAGCTAACCTTTCTAAAGCGACATCCAGTTGATACACGACACCCTGAAGTGTAATCTGATGAGAAGTTTCTGCTGGCACATGTTTATTGGCAGTAAAAATAGCAATTGCAGCCCCACCACCATCTCTCACTGGCTATAGAATCGATTTCAAAAGCATCATATTAACTCAAATGTTTAAAAAAGCATTAAAAAATATTAACTAAAAACTGATAATAAATTGTTTGAAAAACACTGATAAAACATTCACCAGAATAGTGAACTTCCCAGTTTCAAGTTCATTTCTAAGAACTTCAGATGTTGGATCAAACCGTACAAGTCCTTCTCTTCGCCGTGTTACCTACATGAAATAATAACTTCCATAACTAAATATTACATCAGTGAAAACAGCATAAGTAACAAATGATCTTATACTGAATGTACAACACATAAATAATAAGTTTTAAAGTGGTATATTCAGCTATATAATTTCCAAAAAAATTTCAGATTTTTACATATCACTGAATACACAGAATATTTTATTAATTTGACATCAAGTTATCAAAAGTACAGAAATTTTTAATCAATTGAAGTATTAAATTGTTTTGTTTGAAACCAACTAAAATTCAAAGTATCTGAAATAAGTAATACTAATTCTCATAATACAGCTTCAAAAGCAAAAACTTAACATTCCAGAAGTTTATCCTTAAAAACATTCAGTTTTCCCTGAAAATTGGACTTTGGTGCAAGTTTAATACTTCAGTTACCACAAAAATCAAGAATACATTTTAAAAACATATGAGATGTGTAAGCTACAATAAATGCAGTTGCAAAAAAATTGTGTCTATGGGAGAGAAGGAAGTTTTGGGTCATTTAATCATGATATCCTTCTTATCACGGCAGATCAAAATCAAACAACGTTATCTCCAAGTTCAAGGTGAGGATAAAAAATAATTTTCTTCTTCAGATCATAATTTAAAAGTTTATAAATATTTTCACTTTCTAAAAACTTCTTCAAAAATAATTAGTTGATTAACTGAAAATATGAACACAAGAGCTACAGGTAAAGGGCATGAGAGCCATCTACCTCATGGATGACTTGTGAAAGACCTTCTAAAGGAAATTTGCTTATTTTCAAGTTACACCTAGGAAAAACCATGAAAGCACCCACAATGCCAGCCCTATCACTGAGATAAGCTCTTAATGTATATGTGGTACACATAAGCATTTTAAGAACATATTTTGAAGCATAAATATATTCTGCTTGATCTGAATAACTAATTCTTTAGAATGATATATTTCTCACCTCATGTGACTCAAATAAAGCTACTGCTCGACATATATCAAACTTCCTTGCCATCATAAACTTCACGGCAGAAGACTTGTTAAAAGATTTTCTATCGCCATTGTTATGCAGCTGCAGTTCCTTAACAATGGCAATGAATTCTTGCACAGCCTAAATAAATACCAAAATGGTTACATTTTCTTTTATTTCAATCGCAGAAAAATAAAAAATATTGTTAAAATTTGATAAACACAATTAACTTTCCTCCTGTGAAGTACAAAAACAATGGAAAAAGAACATACAGTTTTATTAATTACCTCCTCTTCTGCTTCAGTAAGTGCATCAGCCATATTTACCTAAGTACAGCACAAGCAACCCTATAAAAAATTAATACAGTTAAAATATGAAAACGAAATAAAAATATGAAAATTACATAATAATGCAAATAGAATTGTTAAAGTAAAAAACATTTACATAAAATAAGAAAATTCATGTTCTAAATTGGAATTTAAATCATTTTTAATTATTTGAGTGAAAAAATTTTTTGATGTGGGAGTAACACACAGCTCTGTATCAAACATATTTGCTAAGCAACAGGAAATTAAGTTAAACAAATTTCCCTAAGGGAAATATTAAATTACGCAGGCATTAAAATTTTTTTAAGAAGGGGCTCATTAAATTTTTACTAAAATCTTTTCAATCAGAGTATGATATTGGCTGAGATTTTACTCCCGAATTTTTTCTCCCAACAAATTTTCTTCCCGTCTTCCAAACAGTCACTAGAAAAAAACCAAATCCCTGAAATGAGGTAATGTAGAAAAAGGAATACTTGGATACTCAGTTAAAGCTTTATATAAGAGCAATAGCTGACAGAAGGATCTGATCGAATTCAACACACCCAAACTAACGCATATACTAACCATTCTCTCAAACATTTTGAAGAACATAACAGAACTTCAGTCATAAACAGAAGGTTTGTTTATGACTGAAGCAGTCAACTGGGTTATCAACTATCAGAAATTTACTGACAAGTCATTTGAAACAATACTGTTTTAAAAGGAGAGAAACCTCTAAAAACAAAAATACGTAAAATTTAACAATGAAATAACATGAAGAAGCCTAAATACGATTAAAGGATTTACAGTAGATGAAAATTTCTTAATAGTACAGGTGTGATCAAATGTTTTGCAGCTAAACTAAAAAAATGCTTGTTTACATATGCCACTATACTCTTCAAAGTAGTTAGTCCTCTTAGGTCACAATACATCATTGCCAATGTTTTTGCCATTATCTAAATACTTCATGAAAGTCTCTTCTGTTGAGCAAGCACTATCTGTATTTCAAGTTAAATCTCTTCCAGGACTAGCAGCTGCCAAGCAGTAAAATAGCTAGCCATTGATTCAATCCCAGTTCAAATCCTAGTGAATGTGCTGGCATTTCTTCCCTTAGGCATATAGCTCTTTAGCACTTAGCCATAATCTAAATAATTTAATTCAAATTTCTAAATATTAATCTATGTGGTGAGAGTAATGTTCACATAAGTGCAGCCTAAAAACTTAAACATTTTTAATACTGGGTAGATTGGTGTATTATTATGATAGAACACACATTTACCATCCATAGTTGAGGCCTGAATGATCTTTTCGAGTGTCTCAGACTGTTATATTAAATTCTACATTAATGTTTCTGCTGTGGAGAAGAGAATCGAAGGAAAAGTTTCGGCTGTGGAACAGCGAATCGAACAACAAATTGAAGAAAAAGCGTCTGTCGTCCAAGGACATATCCAACAACAAATTGATGACAGAGTTTCAGCAGCTGCCAAAAAAAGTTGCTAATTTAAAGAAATTCGTAGCAACAGCAGGGAGCAATTCAGATGGTTTTACATTTCTACCCATGCCTGTTCGTCTCTCTCTGAAGCTTTCGACATATGATGGGAAGACCTCTTAGGTTTATAAGACGCGATTTTCAATAGTGGCGGATGCAAACAGATGGGATTCCTAAGCTAAGGCCTGTCATCTCGCTGTTTCTTTGAGAGCAGATGCAGAAGATATCCTGCAGACTCTTCCTGAAAACCAGAGACTAGACTTACAAGCTCTATCTGGCACATTAGGCGCTTTAGGGAGAAATGTTTGAAAGACTACAGTAGGCTTCAATTAAAATCCTGTCAACAGAAGCCCACCGAAACACTGCAAGAGCTCACAACAGATGTTAAAAGACTGTCTCCCCTCGCCTTTACAGAGTGCCCGACAGAAACAAGGGAAATGCTGACTCTGCAATAATTTATTGATGGCATTCGGGATCCTGAAATACAGAAAGCTCTACGAATGTCAAGGATATAAAAGCACTCTAGTGTATGCCATGAAATTCGAGGCAGCCCAGCAAGCAACTCGTAGAGCTGTGCGAGTCCATGAGCCAGTGGATCAGTTGATGGCTCGTTTAGATGATTTATCCAGAGAAGTCACTGCCTTAAGACGGTATATTAGTGATAAGAAACTGACCGTTAAGTGTTGGAACTGTGGTGCTTTAGGCCACATGTGAAGGAAGTGCCGAAACCCCAGAGCAGATAAAATAAGACGGACGATATAAACAGACAATTAAATGCTATGAGATGGAAAAGGAACGACAAGAAACCAAAGTGCTGCAAAGGCCACTGAATCAAATACCATTGAATAGCCAAACTGCAGAACACCTTGGGGTACGGAAAATAAGACCATTTTCCAGCAACGATGCAAGAAGCAAATTAATGATCATATCACAAAGAAGAGTTCGAGGGATAGCGAAAAACCCCGTTTTAAAGTGCTCTGTACTGAATGGCAAAAGTAGATTAGATAGATTATAGATACAATAATAGATTTTTATAGTGAATGGCAACAGTAATGGACTATCCATTAATGGGCATATTGATGGAGTTCCTTGCAATATGGTCATTGAACACGAACTAATATTACCATCACACGGAAAGATTTAGCTCAATAATTTAAAGATAAACTCATTTGGACGCCATCCTATGTCACCCTCTAAACTGCATCCGGCGAGAAAATTGACATAGATGGGAAGTTAAAAGTGAACATCACGCTTGGAAGTGCCGCCTACCATCACACGGCATATGTGGCGGAGATTACTGATCCTTGCACACTTGGAATGGACTTTCTAAGTAAATACAATTTTTCCTCGGATTTCGAAGATGACAAACTGTTTTCAGCATCAGAGCACATAACTATTCATCAGCAGATAGGATCCTCATCTCAGAACGCCAATGCGTTGTCTAAAAGACCCTGCTCAGAAAGTTGCTGAAATCACACTAAAGTTGAAGAAAAACCAGAGACTACCAGCAATTCTCCATCTCAGATGCTGTTGGTTGTGACCTTCGTTTGCCATGTGATCTTTTATTTGGTGTGCTTTCATCGCCTGAGGAATACATTCAAGATCTTCAGGCCCGGTCTGAAGTGATGCACAACTCTGCATGAGAACAAGTTAACTTGGGAACGGAGATCTCCATCTCAGATGCTGATCGGTTGTGACCTTAGTTAGCATGTGATCTTTTATTTGGTCACCCTCCAGATGTGCCTTCATCGCCTGAGGAATACATTCAAGATCTTCAGGTCCGGTCTGAAGTGATGCACAACTTTGCACAAGAACGAGTCAACTTGGGAACGGAGAAGATGAAGACCCAATATGACACCATAGCTACTAGACATCGTTTCAACGAAGGAGACAAGGTGTGGTTGTGGAATCCGACTCGACGAAAAGGACTCTGTCCGAAACTACAGTCACATTGGGATGTTCCGTACACAGTCCTAAACAGGATGAGCGGCGTCATGGTTCAGATCCTAGTTTAAGATCATGGTCCTTTTTGTATTTAGTATTTGATTTGTATTTGGTTATTCAAAGGTATTTAATTTGTATTTAGTATTTGATAGTATTTGATTTGATGAAAGTCACTTATTGCAATTATTGTTTATGTTGTTATTGTAATGCAATGTTTATGATTGCATTCATCCCTTAGTTGTTAGTTTCACACCCTGTCCACGGATTGTACAGCAGGGGACGTGCAGTCCTTGGGAAGGGGACAGTGTTACAGATTTTGTACTCATTTAGAAGTGCAATTAAAATTGTTTTATTTTCCCATGCAATGCAGCATGTGACGAATTGTAAGAGAAAGTTGAGCCGGAAAAGCAAAAATACCGGAGCACATGCATTTAATATTTAATAAATAGGTATCTCGTAATTGTTTTTAATATCCAGAAAAATCGAGAAAATACCAGAATGGTCTTGTTATCATTAAAAAGCTTATAAAAGACAAATTAAAACATCTCAGCTCAGTTGCTGTTGTTCGCTTAATGCTTTTATTGATTGTAGCGAATTCGCTGCAAGATCAAATTAGTTTCTTCGTATTTTGAATTTGAGTTTTATTTAATGCTGTAGTCATTTAAAATACAGTGAGATACAGTAAAGTAGTAAAATACAGTCTACAATGAGATACTGCAATATTGTATGAATATCTCTGAAGAAATATTTCAGAATTTTGTTTTATTTCTATTAACTTTTACCAACTTGTGCATTCAATCCATTACGAACCCATACACATGCAACAATACATTACAGATGAAACTGATGCAATACTTGTATAATTTTACTTTACTAATTTTTCTGGAGTGACCATATTTTTATCTTAAAATGTGCTAGGAAAAGTGTATATTTAGCAAGAAAACAAAACAAAAATTATGACCATCATGCATCACTCCTTATATCTGTCAAGCTGACTACACAGACTATACTAGAAAAGATAAGTTGTTGAAAGAATGTATTAAAGATGTATACATGCATTACAGTTCGTAGATAATCATTCTTAACAATAAGTTAAATAGTGAAATTTAAATAATAAAAATAAAACCCCTTATTTTATTTATCTCTTATTATTATGTGGTTTCACATCCACAGGCTCTCTCCCATTATTAACTAATTCATTCAGCACCAAACAGCATATTTTATTGATATAAAAAATAATAAAATATTTTGTGTGCATGATAAAGTTATGATCTAAGATTTTTCAATGCTTGAATCATCCTTTTAAAAATTTCTATAAAATGGTTTTAATTTCCGTCATTGGCACAGTGAATGGCAGTTGAAAAATTTTGGCCTTTGTTCTGAAAGTGGAATGCTAGATTGTAAGTAATGATGTCTAAGTTACTGATAATAATACTGTGAAGCACTTAATTGTACTCATTGCTAATACTAAGCAGTCTTGGTAATTACTAAGCAGTTTTGGTTATTATGCAAAAGGTGATATTTAGCTCGTTTCTAAAATTTCAAAGCTTCAATTACAATTATTACAAGCAATATTTAATTTTTCATAATGCTATTAATTAAATATATGAATAACGAAAATATAAAAATTAATGCATAAACATACTGAGCAATTGAGGGTAACATTTGTAAGGCACGGATTCATACTGTTGCGTTTCACGGGTTCGTGGATTTGATAGTATCCGATGAAAACACAATGCAGAACAGTAAAAAGCACAATTTATTTACAAGAATCACTATTTACAGCACAGTTCCAAAATTACCTTTAAAATCGTCGAAATTCTGCAATAAATACGCTGAAACAATCAGCAACACAGCTTCAGGCTGTAACTGTAAAGGTAACTTCACGACAACACTAAACTTATAATAAACACCGTGGAACAATCACCAATACACTGTCAAGCTATACTGTAAAGACAGCTTCACGGCAAAGCACTATCTCGATTGCTTTCCGTTCACAAAACTCTCGCGTAGCTTAGCACTCACAGTAAGCAGCTATTCTCACAATAATCACAACGCTCACACTACTTCACAATCTCTTGCTCTCAGAAACGCAAGGGTTTATATAGCTTTTCTTTAAGTTCCACACGTTTCGAGAAATATCTCGACAGGAAATTATTCTAGAAGCTTCCCGATTGGACCATGGGATATCGCCAATTTGGTCGCCAAATGGGCGCTAAAGTCGCCAATCTGGCAACCCTAGTGCTATGCCGGAAAGCTTACATACAGGCGCAACCACCAAATTTTTCGTAACACTGCCCCCTCCCAAGGACTGCACGTCCCAGGCAGTACAATCCCTGGTTGGGAGCCAAAAAGAAATAATCGAAAAAGCTACAAAACAAATAAATTACAATAACAAAATTTGCAAATATTTACAGTATTTACAAATAACAAAAACATTTACACTAATTACAAAGATCTATGTACAAGCAACTATGCATAAATCATACAATTAAACATAAAACCATTACGAAATACGGGGTACCCATAACAAAAATAACTATCACTAATTACTATGGCCATAGCATGGAGCTAACCTATCATAATGTACA
>KK116364.1:106432-143839 GCA_000611955.2 Stegodyphus mimosarum
TGGGCGATAAAGTCGCCAATCTGGCAACCCTACCATACACTATTTTATGGCAACCCTAGTGCTATGCCGGAAAGCTTACATACAGGCGCAACCGCCGAATTTTTCGTAACACTGCCCCCTCCCAAGGACTGCACGTCCCGGGCAGTACAATCCTTGATCAGAAGCATAATTCGATACATACAAAAGGTAATAAAACAAACAAATAACATAACTAAAGAAACAAATATTTACATTATATACAAATTATATACACAAGTTAAACACATAACAATTTTAAACTATACTACTAAAGTTCAGAATGGATTTTAGTCTTAGGCTTTTCACTGAGTTATACCTGGGTCAAATACTTTTCCACGGCAGTTCTCAGATATATTTCTGTTTTTCATATCACAGTCTGAAGATTTAGTCATTTCAGACTTTTCTTGCACAGGAAGATCTGAAACAGTTCGTTCACCACTCTGTAGTTTATTCGCACCGTGTGTACAGTTCACCTCGGTACTCACAGCAGGAGGTACATGCTTATTTACCTCCATTTCCTGGGAACCAATTCCGAAGTTTGCACCAGGGTCATGAATACAATTCGATCCTTTACAAACAGAAGTATCCTGGTTTAGAATCGAGTCCATGTCTACACAATCTTCATTATAAGACACACATACAGTTTCCGAAGTAGGCAAATTTTCTTGCAATACTGGATCACTCTGCGTAAGCTGTACATCAGCTTCTTCCATCTCAGAGTCACATGAATTTTCAGATGGTTCAATACTTGCTGACTGCGACTTCATAACTTCACTATCAGTTTCTATGATCTCGACAGTCGCATTTTCATTTTCTTCTGTCTCCTCTTCAGGCACATGAGAATCAAAAGCTTCTTTCCCGTCTTTTATTTCTTCATGCTTTCCTTCTTTTCCTTTAAAGCCGTTAAATGTTTCATTCCTCATTTCTGAATTTTTCTCAGGCAGTTGATTAGCTATTCCCCTTATTTCTCCTTCCTTTGATTCTTCAGATGCAAACAAACACTCCACCAGCTACTTCCTCCGTTTCTTCATCCTCTGACTCTTCAGATGCCACTTTGATTTCCGCATCTTCTTTTATGGCTCCAGTTTCTTCTGCAAGCTCCTCTTTCATCTGTTGGAGTTGCTCTCGTACTTTTTCTCGGCCGACTTCTCTCTTTTCGCGCTCGGCCTTCATGTCAGCTATCATCTCCTCATACCCAGCTATTATCTTATCTTGTCCGGCTTTCAGAGCTGCTAACATGTCCATCAAAGCTTTCATTTCCTCCGCCTTCATTTTCTCCTGTAGACGGATGACTGGCATTCACTCTCAAATCCCACTTCTGACACCAGTTGTTGCGTGCGTTTTACGGGTTCGTGAATTTGAGAGTATCCGATGAAAACACGATGCAGATCAATAAAAAGCACAATTTATTTACAAGAATCACTATTTACAGCACAGTTCCAAAATTACCTTTAAAAGCGTCGAAAATCCACAATAAATACGCTGAAACAATCAGCAACACAGCTTCAGGCTGTAATTGTAAAGACAGCTTCACGGCAACACTAAACTTATAATAAACACCGTGGAACAATCACCAATACACTGTCAAGCTCTACTGTAAAGATAGCTTCACGGCAAAGCACTATCTCGATTGCTTTCCGTTCACAAAACTCTCGCGTAGCAGCTATTCTCACAACTAATCACACTGCTCGCAACACTTCACAATCTTGCAACTTCGCAACTCGCAACAACTTCGCAACTAACTTGCTACTAACTCGTAACAACTAACTCCGCAAGGGTTTATATAGCTTTTCTTTAAGTTCGACACGTTTCGAGAAATATCAAGCGTTTCTTTAAGTTTCACACGTTTCGAGAAATATCTCGACAGGAAATTATTCTAGAAGCTTCCCGATTGGACCATGGGATATCGCCAATTTGGTCGCCAAATGGGTGCTAAAGTCGCCAATCTGGCAACCCTACCATACACTATTTTATGGCAACCCTAGTGCTATGCGGGAAAGCTTACATACAGGCGCAACCACCGAATTTTTCGTAATAATACATATGATGACTCACACCTGATATGAATTTGCAAGACTCATATATTCAAATTTGATATTGAAGATTATTTACAAGAATCATATATTCAGATTTGAATCATCAACTGCCAACAAGTGCAGTCAATCATACGTTGTTGACCTTATTAGTTTCTTGCAGATATGTGAAATTTGGAAACATTTTCAGATTCAGTGTAGTACTGCTTTCTTTTCAGGTTTTTCTCATAACGTCAATCAGAAACACCTGTTCATTTTGAAAAATAACTTTTTATTACACAACTATTATTTAAGCCACCCAAATGGGGCAATATTTTTAGAATCCTTTTATTTACTTGTTCTATATATATTATTGAAGCCATTCAAATGCCACACCGGCATTTTGAGGCAAAATAGTTGTTGAGTATTATGTCTGATTGTAAGCATGTAAGCAAAGTATAACTATTATGTATTTAACCTAGCTTTTCTTAGAAATATGTCTTCAAAACTCTAAAGGGACACATTTGAGCATTGATTAACAATTTTAGGGTAGTTGCCATGATGGATAAGAAAACAGAAAAATAATGGACCCATTGTCCCCCGCCACATAATACAAGGATTTGAAAATGAAGATCACTTATTAGCATAATATTGCATTGTATTTTATAGATAAAAATTACAGAACTGAAAATTTGTCACATAACTTTTTTTATTATTATGTATAATGAAAACAGTTTGCTTCTACAACAGAATAAATAAATATCTTACCTTGAAATTTTTTGTGTACATGGAGTTTTACTGTTCGGAATCATTATTCATAAAGAAAGGATACATAATGATTATCAAATCCGCAAAGAAACTTTTCAATGAAAAATTCTTGTGTATGGTTTTCGTTGATATTTTTAAGACATGATAATATGTCAGGTTTTTATTCTAAATACTGTGACAGAACAATTGTAGGAGATTACATAATATAGCCTATATTACTAGCTTTCATATGTATGTAATATATTCTTTATATTTCAGTGAATATATTCAGCCTCAAAGCCTAACAGGTAACAGAAACTGATAGTAAAAAAAATTGATGAATATTCACTAATTTTGATGGGGTAAATGAAACTTTATATATGTAGTAAAATTGTTCAAAATATATTAAAAATGGATTTTCCAAAATGTTTCCTAGATTAGTTTTTATGTCAAACCAAATGACTCACATTATATTTAATCTGGAAATTTACCAAACATTATGTTTAATCTGTTCTTTTGTCATAAAGTATGTTTTGTTGCAATTTGTCTTATATTATGTATTATATTTACTATTTAACTTATTATTAAGTAAAATTTATGATTAATAATTAATTTTAAAGATATGATGCATTAAAAATGTATTGCAGATATTAAACTATATTTTAATCATATGCAATTTTGAAATTTTAAAGATCTTGCTTGCAATAATTATTTTTAATGTTTTTATTAAATTAATTAATGCTTTATGCATACATTAGAAAGTGAAATGAAAGAATTTTTAAGGGTAGAAGTTGGCTGTTAATTTGTTGCTTCTCAGTTATATTCATCTGCATTAAAAAAATTACTTCAGGTTTCTTATTTGAAACAGTTGAGACAGTTTAAATGTATTTCTGCAAAATTTCTGTAATCACTTATGAATTGTATTTTTTTAATAATATTTAGTTTTTACAAGTTACTGCCAGAATTATTCTGTAAATTGGAAATCTTCAAGGGGATTACCGCACCTTGCATAGCTGCCGTGGTGCTAATCTATAACACTGGAATTGGTAGAAGTATAAGTGAATGTTTAATTTAAAAATGTCTAATTCCACCTTTACGATATTTCAAGAATTAATACTAATGAAGCAAGAAATATTGGTATAATAACATTTTCTTGATGTTCATTACACACTTGTTATGATACATGCATCAATGTCATTACAAGTTAGCATTTAGTAATGTTTGTTTCAAAAATATAGGCTCTGATTAAGTGCTACAGAGATTATCACACTACAGACCATCCACAACATAGAATATAAAAAAATTAATGAAAATGTAGCAAGACTAAGCTGTAAAGAAAAATCTGAGATATTTTATTACTCATAACATTTAATGTTTTCATATAATTGTCAATTTACATGAATATTCCTTTATTCTGTACCTTATGTTACTGTAAATTTATGCATGTTTTCCTTTTTTGCTTTTATGCATTTCATACAATAACTGTTTTTTGTACATATTAGCACATTGACCATGAGGGTCACTGGTAGCCAGCATTGATTTGGCTAGAGTGACGTGGCACCACCAGTGACCAGTGATGAGACGAATAATAAAAATATATAATTAGAGTAAATATTGATACTGATAAATTTTAAAATAATATGGTTTGAAGAATAATAAATTGCAAAAATTTAAATAATAAATCACAAAAATAGCCTACAGCACCTTGGGGGTCACCGGTAACCTCCACCACAAAAAATGCATTAAACACAATTATATAACTCGCCTTATCTTCTGTAGATAATATTTCAACATAATATAAAAAATTCCTGTTGGCGGCATGGGCAAACCACGTAAAATGCATGCAGCAGTCAACGTATTAATTATACTTGTAAATCTATGTATATATAACATCACTGAATTACTGTATTTGAATTTTAATAAACCTTTTTTACCATTCAGTAACACTTCTCTATAAAACACTGAACATTCAAAACATGTATATCTTTAAAGTTCTACTGATTAAATGTCTGAGGAATCTCTCCTAGTTCCAAATAACACTTGAGTTTACTTAAATCATGCTTCAGTAAGGAATTTGAAAAAATCATACAACAGTGATATATTTTAAGGTAAAAAAATCCTACTCAATCGGATATTTTAAATGTTCTTCCTTTTAATAAAGGAACATTTTTTATGAATTGAATTAGTATTTAAATATGTATGTGTGTGTAATGAATATATAAATGAATAAATTTTAAACAATACCTTCATATGAGAAAATAATATGATCTGTCTGTGTTAAAAAATGAATCTTTAAATGCAATTAATAATGAAACTATATGGCTGAAATCTGTTAACCATTTAAAAAAAAAACTGATGTGTACACCACATGACTTCTTTGTACAGAATATTAAATTATATGAATTTTTTTCTGCATTTCATTTAAACTTTTTTCCTCGATTCCATTAGAGACATATTTCACATTCAATTAATTAGGTTCTCACTTCGTAATAAGGCAAAAATACAAAAAACTCAAAATATTTTTATTAAAACTTTTTATTGAAACTTGAAAGATATAGAAAAACATAAAACACCAAGTACAGTTAAAACAATTAAAAACAATTTTTACAATTAAAATTACAGTTTCTATGCAAAAACAAGCAATTCGGCAAGCAAGCAGATTTTTCGGTGCACAAAACTAAAAGTTTCCTTTTGGTTCCACTTAACAAAAAGACACTGAAGGTGCATAAAAACTTAATCCACTAGTCTGCTGTTTCCAAATGTAAACAAATATGACTGCTATGGTAAAAAAAATTAGGCTTAGCTGCATTTAAACAACTATTAAATTGTTGATAATTCTACAACTATTGCATGCAGATTAACTAATGGCATAAAACCTTAATTGGAAGATAAGAACAACATAATTCAATCATTTTTAAAGCAAAAAAAGGCACAATTTACCAATGTACAAGAATAATAATAAAAAAAAACTGAGCTCACTGAGCACCGAGTGGATATATATATATATATATATGCATATATATTTATCATTAAAGACAAAGTAAGAAATTTAGAACTAATTTTTCATACATATACATTTATGGTGTGCCCAAATTGCCACCAAAAAGGGAGGTGCACAACTACATGTTACAGCAGTCCTATATTCAAAATTTCAATACCAATGTATAAGAATTAAAAAAAAACTGATCTGCAGAAACATTAGGATTTTTGGAAGCAGAATATGTGAAAATGATCAATGCCCACACAAGGACTCGAACCCTGAACCTCTCGAACACGCATCGAGTGTGCTGACTGTTACACCATGAAGGCATGCCGAAAAGAGGAAGAAAATACCTTATAAGAGCTACTCGTTTTTTGAGTTATGCAAGATACACATGTATGTGCATACACATGCCATGAAAAAATCTCTTCTAAACCATTTTAAATCAGCTTTATAATTCATTTGGGGAAAAAGAGTCCTTTATTCTGTCCTTACGTACAGTTGTCATGCAAAAACATCATTAAATTGCAGTCAATAGTGGTGAAAATGGATATTTTCGTTGAAATATGGTGCCCAGAATTTTTTGTGATTACAATACTTCCTTTACTTCATACAAGGAAGTAAAAAGAAAAAGAAGGCATTTTAAACAGTTCCCTCCCCTTAAACCTAATTATTTAATGTTTCATACCCATAAAAGTTTAGTGGATTTAAAATATGTTTAATTGTACATTTAAAATAGACTCTTAATTTTATTCAGTTCAACCACTGGCCTTATATGAAATTTTCCCATGTCATTAAAATATTACTCATGTGTTTTGCAAGGTGAAGACCACAAAGTTTCTGCCTAGCATGGAGTATACTTTATTTTTTATTTTTATTATATAATTATCACATGAAAAAAATTCATGTCGTACAGTAAGTATTCACAATTTTTTTCTCACTTTTTGACTCAAGTTTTGAAATACTAATTTAAATAGTAATACCTAATAATGTCAAGCACATGCATTGCTATACAGAATGGGATTTATAAACATTACATATGAATACAACATTTGGGCAAGAGTGATGTTAATTTTTCACTAAATTTTTGCATTATGCTTATTACTCTCCACACAGTGTTTGTTTTTAATTATTACTTTATTATTATTTGTAGGAAACTTAAGTATCAGAAATTGTGACATTCTTGTATTATCCAACAGGAAAACTATGGTCACATCTTATATTTTAAGTTTACAGTTTTCTTTTGTAGATGACAGACACCATATATTCAAATAAATTAACACGCTGCTAGATATATGCATGTGTTTTCATATTTATAACTGTTGCATGTGATGTTGTTATATAACGAGGTAAAAACTGAAAAAATTAAGTTCGTCACCAAAATTAAGTTCGCTATAAGAATGAGTTGTATACTTGATATAAAAGCTGCATAAAAATGAAAATGGCTAAATTAAAATAGTGTATTAAGGTTGTACAGTAGTCATTTATTTTTATTAATTCATTATTTTATGTTAATTAGCTTTTCTGCCTTTCCTGCCAGAATGCCAATATTTAATTCACATGTGTTTAAATGAAGTATTCATAGTATTTAAAGGAAGGTTTTAGATGATAGAATCAGAGTGTGTTCCACCTGCTGAAGGTCACACTACTAGTTGATTCTTTTGAGAGCAGTTTATCTGTAGTGTTACGTTATTCTTGCCATTAGGCTTGTCAGACTGATATTAGGTCTTTGTCAACTACACGTATTCAGTCTGTGTAGTCTTTGGGCTAACTAAAATTCACTTAGTTAAGTTCAATTTGTTACTTTTGATTTACACCGTAAATGCTGGCTTGTTCTGTAAGCACAAGCTGTGCCTTCTGTTAATTTATCTGAGTTAATAAAAGGGTTTTTTACACCCTTTCTAAGTCTCTGTTGTAATTTCTAAGACATAGTGAGAAGATGCTGAAGTCTCCCAGAGTTCTCACTCAGTTTATGTTACCAATGAAGGTTTAAGAAAGGTTTAGGAAAAACCAAAAGGAAATACATTAACCACGCATTTTTGACATTTGGAATTGCATTCTTTTTTCTGTTTGACATTTGTGTTCGATGAAGGTCACAACCAGTTAACCGAGTTTGTCTCCGAAAAATCAACAGCATTCTTGCACACTATTTTAGTAATATTTCTCCGTGTCTAATATTTTATCATCAGAAATTTTTCTGAATAAATACAAATAATAAATTTCTAAATAAATACAAATAATAAATTTCTAAATAAATACAATAATCAATCTGTTATGAAAACAACTGAAATGACATTTCTTGAAAATGAAACAGTATTCTTAATGTTTGGTCAATATGATAAATTAATAGCTTTGCATTCGCATAGTAGGTATTATATATATGCATAAAGACCTAATTCTGGCAATGAGTAAATCACAAAGTTCTAATTACTTAAATCAAATTGATGCGTAACTAAAATTTGTCTAAATACTTGCCAGTCTTAAAGAATTTTTGGGAGCAATTATAAATGTAGTCAAATTCTTAGTAATATAAAATAATTTGTTAACTATTATAAAATATTAAAAAAATTGCATTCCATTATCTTTATTTCTTAACTTACTAAATCAGCTAACCATAGAACAAAATATATGTTTCTGCAGATTTATAGAACTTCAAGAAATAAGTATACAACCATAGTTAAATTACACCTAAGAGACATTACATTATGACCACCCTTCAACTATACCAATGGGCTCGTCCAGGAACTAAACCACTGCACGTGCATGCCTGATGTTGGAGTAAATAAAAAGGCTATGTATTGTCTTTCCAAACATAGTACGATTAGTGATATAATGGTAAAAGCAGCTGATTTATCAGACTTTGATAAAGATCAAATTGTTATAGCTCGGCGATTGGGAACATCAATATCAGAAACAGAATGTTCAGTTGACTGTTCATGTACAGTTGTTGTAAGCAGATACCGAAAGTGGTCTATGGATGGTGAAACGACATGTCGCCGGCCAACAGTGCGTCGTCGACAGTGAATTGATTCCAGAGGAGAGTGGAGAGTGCTATGCATTGTTCGCCATCACCGAAGACCATTATATGACAGCTGAAATCACCACCAGCTACAACAGTGGTAACCCAGACAGTGTTTCTCAACATTGTACAGCATACATTGCTGTGTATGGCCTTATGCAGCCAGAGGCCGAAGCATGTCCCTGCATGGACGGTATGTCATTGCCAGCTGTGTCTGCAATGGGCCAAGAAACATTGGAATTGTACATTAGAACGGAAGAAAACTGCATTGTCCGATAAATCACATTTTCTAGTTCATCATCGACGAGCACATGCTAATATGTTGATTTACAAACAAAACCCTGGCTTCTAGATGTAGAGTTGGATGGAGACAAGCCAATGGCGGGGGTGTTATGGCATGTGCAATGCTTTCATGGAGCACATTGGGACCCATAATCCCCATAGAAAAATCTCTGATGACTGTGTGCTATGTGAACATCATTGCAGACCTGGTTCACCCATTCATGACAACACTATTTTTGGCACAGATGGTGTTTACCATCAGGATAATGCACCATGCCATAAGGGTCAAATCATCAGCGAGTGGTTTGAGGAACATTCTAGTCACTTTCAAGTCATGTCTTGGCCTCCAAATTCACCTGACATTAATCCAATAGAGCATTTGTTGTCCCATCTGGAAAACCAAATTTGTGCTGCCACGCTACCCCCTAGCAGTGTGTGGGAATTGCAGGACCAGTTGGTGAGCACTTGGTACCAGATACCTCAGACCATGTATCAGCACCTTGTGGAGTCAAAACCACACCTGGTGCTGGCAGTAAGATGGTCCTATATGTTATTAATAGGGTCGATCATAATGTAGTGGCTCTTCGGTGTATGTGTAAAATATTATGGCCCCAAGCACTTAAAATAAACATATAACATATCTTTATTTTAAAAGTTTGATACTTTCGGAAAAGTACATAAATTAAAAGAAACAGTAAAATACCTTTTACTTGAAGTGCAAATTCAAAGATTCTCTTATTTATTTGATTTTATCACCATTAATAACAATATAAACCCTTCTCCCAAAATCCAAAATTTATTTTTATGTATTGAATGTCATAATATATCCATTTCTAATTCTACCAGAAATAATTGCTAAATATTCCAATGAAAACATTAATACAGACATAGAAGGTAACAGAAGGAGCATACAGAGAAAAATGCAAATAATTATTTAATTGTCACTACATAATGTGAAGCAGTGTTTACATGCAAAATACAAGATGCAATACTTATGAAATTCTGCACATTCCTTTGGAACTGTAAAAATATTCGTTTCAAAAAAGATTGCGATTTAGGAGACACTATAGAATATAATAGCTGAAAGTTTATTGATTACATTTCTAAGGAATAAAAAGAAGCCAATATTTAACATATGTTCCAACGGTACATAAAGAAGATCCATTCCACACATAAAGAAACACGTACGAATATAGCAAGTACTTGTAAACAACACTAAAGACTTTAAGAATTCCTTAATGCTGTTTACTTAATTCTTTGAAATAAGGAGATAAAAGTACCAACATATGTTAACAAACTAAAGGAGAAAGCCCAGTTTACGTTACCAAATTAGGTTAGCCTACATTTAAGGGTGCTCCTTGGATTATCACCAAGTTGCTTCATTTATCGCGAAGTTGTATCATTTATGATAACCTGCATAGTTGAATATTATGGAAACTCTATTCTGACATAATTGGTTGCGTGACTGTGGTGAATTTGACTGATGGGAAAAGATTTGTAAGGACTTGTTTCTGTCAGTTTGTTTTGGGATGTCAGAAGTCTGTAGCATACTGTGTGCTTTGCATCGTAAAATGGCTGCCGGTGGTAAACTGGGTGTTTTGTGGTATAGAACAAGAGAGCAGAAGGTGGGGTTTTTTTTTTTTTTTTTTTTTTTTTTTTATTTTTTTTTGTTTTTTTTTTTTTAAGTGCTTGAGGACAGAAGAAAAGAAACTGTTGGATGTAATTAAATGGAATTACAATTGCCCTGTTCTTACGAAGGAAATGCATATGGTCAAACATAAAGATCGTTCAGATGGCTTTCTCGCAATAAAGGTTCAAATGCTCACCATATAAAGCATTCCATTAGAAAGGAAATATGGTCTGAGGAAAGTTTTTGGATGCAATTAAGGAATTTTGTGTGCCACAGACTGAAGACACAGAAATTTCTAAATGAGTTAAGTGGATATTTCCTTTGTGTAGTGCTTAGATGCTATAAGATGAATTTCCTTTTTCATGTTCTTTCATTGTTTGATTTAAAATGTAGTTTATTGAGATTATACATTCTCTGTTTGGCTCTAATGTAGAACTGGGTGCTCCTTTGACTTTTTAAGTGAAAATAGATCAATGCGTACATGGACAAAGTCAAGGGAGTGCGCAATGTTGAGTTTGTGCAATTCTTTGATTTTTTTCGAGTGAAAATAGGTCACAAAGCCTACACCTTTTTTTAAGTGAAAATAGGTCACACAATTTTGGCTCACAAAGCCAAAATAACATGTCAAAGAATTGCACAAACTCGATGTCCTTGTAGTGCCCAAAATCACCAATTTTTGTCAAGGGACACTCGTAAATATATATTTACCCTGAATTATAAGTTAACAAATTAAGTATAAATAATTAATTATTAAACACAGCAGTAAAAATATATTTTAGGGTGCCCCTTGGTGAAAATTGGTGATTTGCCAGCAAGGCACAATTTTAAGATGGCTGCTACACAAAACCAAAATAAAAAATCAAAGAATTACACAAACTCAGTGTCCATGTACACATCAATCTATTTTCACTTAAAAAAAAATCAGAAGAATTGCACAAACTCTGCACTGCACACTCCCTTGACTTTGTCCATGTAGACATCGATCTATTTTCCCTTAAAAATCAAAGAAGCACTCAATTCTACACTAGAGACAAACAAAAAATATATAATCTCAAAAAACTGTATTTCAAATCAAATGATGAAATAACATAAAAAAGGAAATACATCATATCCCATCAACGCGCTACACAAAGGAAATATCCACTTATCTTATTCTGAAATTTCTGTGGCACACAAAATTCCTTAAGAGCATCCAAAAACTTCCTAAAATTACCTGAACTAGAATCTGTATACTGGTGTTGTCACATAAATTCACAAAAATAAGAGTAAAAAATAACCTCTGTAAAGCCAGACTGTCGGCGGAATTTCTTACATGAATCTTTCTTAAGACAAACCCACTCAAAGCCGTCTGAACGATATTTATGTTCGACCATACGCATTTTATGTGTACAACACTTAAATACACAAACAGGACATCTATAATGACTACTAAGTAAACCTTCATTTACATTCCAGTCAATTAGCCATTTAGCATAAATTCGAGTACTTAATAATTGGCTCTGTAGCTGCGTATCTGCTTGGCATACATCTTAAATATATTATCTGCTATTTTATATACCTGACGCCAAGCTGGCGAATCATTATTTACTATATTTTGCTTTCATCACCGTACGTACACATGACAACTTGAATAATGACTCATGCAGAGATCCCTAAACAATTTGTTTATACTAGTAATTGAATAACAAAGAGTATGGAAATCCTTTTATGTTGACATTACGCTTGGCGATGATTAAAGATGTAAGTTAAATGCGCTAAATGTTGACAAGGAACAATTTAACAGAAATTTCTTTCCATATGCTAAAAATAGATTTTGTTAATGATACTCATGGATAAAAGATTACATTTAGTGCTATTTGAATTAAGAATAACTGATTTGTTATTCACATAAACCCAGACCGGCAACAGAGCTTGTATGACTGCACTAGGCAGCAGAATTTAGGAAAGGCAAATTTTTTTTAATGCAGAGAAGAATTGAGCAACAAAATTAAGGGATGACAAAATTTTGAAAATTTAGGGAAAGCACTCGGACCCAAAATTAAGGGACGGGAAAAATTTAGAACTCAGGGAGGCAGAACGTAAGACATGCAGAGACTGCATCAAGCGGCAAAATATCCAACGCCGGCCCTCAGCAAACTTAAGGAATTCATTTATTCAGATAAGCAAAAAAGAGACATAAGTATATTAAATAACTAAACTAATACAGTTCAGGCTTCAGCGCATGATAGAAGCAAGTCAAAATTTAGCAGAAGAACTTGTCTTTCGTTGCCAATCTCATGATACATAGCCAATAATGTATAGCAGATGTTATTTAAAAAAAAGCTAAAACTATATTTTACTATATTTATTAGGTTATAATTATATTTTACTGGTTCCAAGGCATTTCAGTTAATATAGCAGATTGCCCTGTTCCTTAACTTTCTTATTTGATCCAGCTTATTATTTTTAGCAGGTTGTTATTATTACAGTAATTTTATGAAAATTAAAGTCTGAACTTTTGATTATGTTGAATAGAATTTCTAATTCTGGACCTGCAGCAGGATCTACGAAAAGAAAGCATGTTTTCGATGTCCACTAAACAAAAAGTGGAATTGCTACAAGAATTGGATAAAGGTATATTCATCTCAAGATTACGCAAGGAGTATGGCATTGGAAATACAACTGTATATGACAAAAGAAAACAGAAAAACGAATTTTTTGTGATTCCCACACCCCACTCGCAATGAATAACAGAAAAAATATTCGTTACGCCAGAAGTGACGATCATGACAAAGTAATGATTAAATGGGTCAGACAGCGTTGCAGCAAGGGCATGTCATTGACCAATACAGGGCCAATGGTTCAAGCCAAAATATTTCATGAGAAATGAACTTAAAAACTGAGTGCACATATTCAACAGGTTGGTTAACGAAATTAAAAAATCGCGATGGTATAAGGCAATTAACAATGTCAGGTGACAGCTGCTGAACTATTTGCAGATGAATTCATTGAACTCATTAATAATGAAAAGTTATCTTTCAGAGCAAATTTACTATGCTAAAGAAACTGGCTTTTTCTGGCAATACGTACTGCAAAATATCTTGGCAACCTCTGCAGAAAAGGTCCAGCTGGTGTCAAACATTCCAAAGCGAAACTAACAATTTTAGCATGCGCAAATGCTGGAGGAATGCAAAACTTTTTGTAATCAGAAAAAATAAACTAGCTTTAGCATTTAAACGAGTAAAGAATTTCCCCGTTATATATCGTGAAAATAAAACAGCATGGATGACACAAGCCTTAATGAATTATTGGTTTGAAAATCATTTCATATCCAGACTCGGTAACATTTGATTTCGGTTCGTTTACCTGATGATGCAAAAATTGTCCTGATTGTAGACAACTGTTCGGGTCATCATCACTTAGTTTTAGTGAAAGATAATGTATTAAATTTTAGTGAATGTAAGTTTTAGTGAAAGATAATGTATCCATATTATTCTTTCTTCCAAACTGTACATCCATCATTCAGCCTATGGATATCATAATAGTGCACACGCTGAAATGCAAATATAAAGTAGCATTTTTAAAATCCATGTTAAACTTCTTAAATACTGGCAAGATTGTTCAAGAATTTTTTAAATATTTTAGCATAAAAATCTGCTATGTGGAGCATAGCAAGATCGGCAGATGATGTGTCTCCAGATACTTTAAAAAATTGCTCAGCATAATTTATGGCCAGCTTCCATATTTCATGGTGAGGACTTGATAGTTTTTGGATATCGCAAACCAAAGGTGAAATTTTCCAATTAATGGATTTTTTAAAGTAATGTGGAGAAGCAGTAATAAATGAAGATGACATAACAGAAGTTTTCATTGCAATGACAATGCTCTAATCATCAATCAACGAATGGCGAAACCTGTAGTTTTAATGGTTCTAGATCCAAAAAATACCGCTACTGATAGTGAAGAAAGTGACAGAGAGGTTATTAAAAATGAAAATTTTTCTATTGATAAGTTAGTTGGAATTCTCTACTCAGCACTTACAGAACTTGAATAAAATGGAACTTAGTAACTGAACAACAAATTACGTCTGTCTATAGCATTAAAGTATTAGCACAAAAATCAAAGCAACTTAAACAACTTACATTGAAAGAAATGTTTAATAAAGTAAACAAATAAATATTAAGCCTTTTTTGGGTAAATTTTGACACTCTTTATATCATAAACACTTCATTATTTCATACATCATGACCTCATATTTTTACTTTTTTTAATTTCTACATGCCATCTTACTAGATTTAAACTGATGATATAACATCCGGAAAAATCTCAAATCCGGAAAAGTCGAAATCCCGACGAGTCTGGATCTCGGACTTTGTACTATATACAGTTTTTAAAACATTGACTTTTCAGGGGGCCACGTTACGAAAACACCTTAAAATTTTACACTAAAACCATTGAGTGACACTCATTGGGAAAACTGGACAGATTCTCTAAAATCTTACATTTGGAAACAGAAAATGCATGATGCTTTATTAAGTATTTATGAAAATGTAGAAATAGATAATCAGATTCTAGATAGACCCGTGGCTTATTGATCACAATAAAACAACTTAAGTTTTTATGCTTGATTGTCATTTGGTATAAAATTCTGAATCGTATTAATCCGATAAATAAGCTACTTCAATCAAAAGATTTTGATTTATCCCAAGCCGCTGATATATTAAATATCTCATCAAATTTTTTATAGAATTAAGAGCCAATGAATCCTTTGACAAGGTTATCTTAGAAGCTGAAGAATTAGCGAACGGAATAGATATATGAAAAGATTTGAATTGACTACACGTCATCATGTTCTATTTAAAAAATGAAATTTTTTACATGAAGGAGTACACAAACCTATACAAGATTCAAAAGGGAAATACAATTCTTTTTCCTTTATTATAGCTCAGGCAATCAGTACGCTGGAGCTCAAAGTGAACCTACTGAATAGTCATGACGATTCTTTTGAGTTTTTATACGATGTCTACAAAGTTAAATGTAAGTTAAAGTGTTACAGTGTCTACAAAGTTAAAGTGTGTAAAAATGAATTACTGGCACACTGTAAAGATCTGGAAAATGTCTTAACAGATGATGATTCGGTGAAAATGCGCTTTAGCCCACTGCTTGGCGATGTTTTGAAAATCGCCAATTCGGCGCATTTCTGCGAAACATCTTTGCAATTAATTGCAACCTTCCCGACACGCTCCGCGAAAACCTATTGTAAACAAAACATAGAATTCTAAACCATAAATTAGTATGGAAACTGTTGCCACAAAAATATAATAAAATAATATGCAAAACGAACATTACGATCATTAAAATATTTGTCAGTTACCTTTAAATTAATTATTTACATTTTATGTTGTAATACTTACACATTTTATGCCGTTACATAACCTTCCCGACACGCTCCGTGAAAACGTAACCAAAATGGCATCCCAGAAAGAAGGAATTTTTTTTAAAAGGGCATTAAAATTACAAACGATACCATGTACACACCGTTCCGTTTTAACTTAAAAAAAAATCTGAGAATTGCACAATGTAGGCAATGTACACAAATAAACAAAATAAGCTAGAATAACGAAAATAAATTACAAGAAAATGCCATGTGCACAGCGTTCCTTTTAAACTTAAAAAAAACTTCAGCGAATTGCACAATGTAGGCAACGTGCACAAATCAACAAAATAAGCTAAAATAACGAAAATAAATTACAAGAAAATGCCATGTGCACAGCGTTCCGTTTTAACTTAAAAAAAACATCAGCGAATTGCACAATGTAGGCAATGTGCACAAATCAACAAAATAAAATAAATTGCAAACGATACCAGCGTTCTGTTCTTCAGCTGAGCCAAATTATTTCAATAAAAGGCAACAAAATATAAAAATTAAGCAACTTGCACTTCCAATAAAGTAATAAATGTACATGTACATTCACTCACCTCTCTCAGCATCACAGCTAAATCCATACCGACTCGGTATTTAGCGAAATATAAGGTACGAAAATAGCAAACACTCAACACAAAAACACCGCATTCAAAGAATACAACGACAACTGAAATAACTACTTAAATTAACACGTAAGAATTTCGAATAAACCGCTACGTCATCTCACATTACCAATAAAACCGTTCTTTATAAAATAGGAAATACGCATGCGCGAAAACTACATGTTTCCGTAGCTTCAAAATACCCAGTCAGCCATGTTCGCGGATATACGGAGTTACCCATGTTGGCGCGTTTATTGCTCATTCAAAAACAATCACCGCCAAGCAGTGGGCTAAAGCGCATTTGGGCCGATGATTCTTCCAGTCTTTAGAACTGGCCAACAAAATAGACCTTGTTTCCTCACTTTTATAAAAGAAAAAATGTTCAGCTGCCAATCTTAAATTCATTACCTCCCTTAATATTGGCCAAATTTAAACACTGCTTTAAGAATTTTGCTAATCCTTCCCATAACTGTTGCTAACAGTGAAAGATCTTTTTCTAAACTAAAAGTAATAAAAAGTTACTTAAGAACTATGTTTATTAAAAATCAACAATGCTGACCACTGAACATGAATTGAGTACTATATAAGATCTGAAGAAGTTATTCATGATTTTGCAGGTTCAAAAAAGATTATTTTAATTTAGATTTAAACACTGTATATTGTACTCGTATCCTTTATGTATTGTTTGTACTAATTTTAATTCCAAAATTTGTGTCTTTAACAAAAAAAAATTTTTTTTTAATGCTGCACAAGTGTTATTCTCAATTCGATTAGATTAGAGAGTATTTTTCTCGTTATCATGTTTTAAATTTGGTTTCTTTTAAAATTTTTCAAGCTAGGGAAGCAGCACTTTTCAGGTTTGCCGGCAGCAGCAAAAACACTAGTGTTGGCCCTGACGATGATGACAACCTATGTGGACCAGTTCAATATCATTATTTTAATCAAGCTGTCAAAAATACTAGCCACTGTCAGTGGTGGCTCTCATAAAGAGAAGGTTTTATGATATTTTTATTCATATTATTAAAGTAAAATTAAAGTATAAAATTTAATACAGAACTAATTAACAGTTATAAAATAAATCTTACCAGTCAGAAATTTTGACACCTGAAATTTCAAAAGAATGACATTTGTACTGGAACCAACCACAAACAGAAGCTCTATAAAAGAGTGAAAAAGAACTTTAAATATAGGTAGTAAAATTTGAAAAAAAAAAAATTCTACTTAAAAGAGAGAAAAATACTCTTCTCCCCCCCCCAAGTATTACTCTTATTTAGCTTCCAACTTATGTCCATGTGATAAACTTACAAGACCAAAAAATTATAAATATTTAACAAAGAAGTAACACAGAATAGTTTTAAATTTTAAAATAAGGATTCAATTAAAGCAAAAGTTGTAGTTTAAAATGCAAAAAATGTCTAAAATTCATACAAATTTTCCTCATTTTAGAGAAATTTTCATGAAAAAAATTTGATTAAACACACAGTAAAAAAAAATAAATAAATAAATAAAGCTCAAGATCTATAATTAAATTACAGATCAGAAAATCTGGAATTTCTGAACTTACTTTCCAAAATTGTGACAAGGTGTTAGATAAGAGTTTTCAAAATTCAGCTAATATAATTTTAAAACTGATGTATGAGATGCACAGTTACTAAAAAGTTTAAAAACTGGTACAACTCAAATGTAATTTCACATTAATTTTGCAAAATAAAATACATATTTTCTAGATTAAATTATTTAAAAATTAATTCTTATCATGGCATTATCCCCTTCCTGGAATCTAAAGTGTGTCATATGAAAATTGGGGAAAGAATCAGCACTGCTTGGCACGTTTTTAGGAATTGCACAAACTTAATATCCATGTACACATTGACCTATTTTCACTTTAAAAAGATTCCCAGAATTGTACAAACTTGGCACTGTGCACTCCTTCGACTTTGTCCATGCACAGATCGATCTATTTTCACTTAAAAAGTCAAAGGAAATTGAAAATTCAATTCTTCTTACTCTTGTAAAAAGTGCCAAAGAAGTGGATGATTCTCCACTTCACCGTTAAAATTAATACGTTTCCAGTTTATGTAATCGTGCTGCAGTGCGGCAGCTCTTGTCCAACTGCATTAAAGCAATTTTTTACTATAAATATCACTGCTACTATTTTTATCACTCTTCTCCGCTTCGTTTGCTACTAACTCACTGCTTTTACTCATTGCTTTGTTTTCACTATTGCTCTAAAAATGTAATCTCTTATATGAAAGTCCGGAGGATGCAGAAGGCCCCAAATTGCTGTGTGAATATGTTTATGCTTACCAAGAATGCCCATAAATAAAGCTGTGTTGTTTTTCATCAAGTCTGTCTCCATTATGTCACCTTGTGAATCTAAGCATTAAAGCCTTTCCAAGTAACTACAGATAACATCTAATTATTAATGGCTATCTTTTAATCCTCATGTCATCTACACCAAATTATAACACACATCTAACTAATTACTTAATTTTATTTTTTATGAGAACGAAACGTACATGAACGACACTTCAGATTAAAATCATAAATTTAAAAAAAATAAAAAATAACGTCCATAAATAAAAACATATTATCAATGTTTAAACGCATCTAAAAATTAATGCCTGAATTTTTTCCCTTGAATAGAATTTTTCCCGTATTAGAAAGATCAAAACAAACCATATTATTACATACAACGGAAAACAGTGCATAGTTTAATTATATATCAATGAGGATTATGTACTTCTGCCAACTCTTAACATTTCGGCCTTAATGATACAGCATCGTCAGGTCAATCATAATAAAGTAACCCATCATCACATCTATAATATGCATTAAGACAGCTTTTAACAAAATAATACATATAGTGCTGCAAAACATAGCAGTCACCCGGCATTAAAAAAGGAACTGAATACATAAGAAATGTCTTTGAATTCCTTCCTTATATTTTAATAATGTTAAATAACTTTAATATTAGTTCCCCAAAATGCTAAAAATAGAACAAATAAACACCGTATTAGAAAGATGAAAACAAACGAATAACGAAATACTTAAATTACAAATTTGTTGATATATGATTCTAAATTCTTATTAGTTATACTGAAATGGAAAAAAAGAAAAATCTTTAAAACGTATGATAATGAACGTCATACCGCTTTAAACTGAAATAAACTACGAAAACGTTTACAGCCCAACTCAAAAATTTAAAACAGACTTTTTTAAATATCATAACAATAATTCGTACGAATTCTAAACAGCAACCACAAAACGTGACTGGAAATTTTTTTATGTAACAAAATTCACTTACCGAATGTTTAATCAACTCATACCCTCAGCAAAATCAATCCAACAAACACTCAATTCAGCGTCAGTCTGATGGAAAAATTCCCTTAGGTGACAATGAGTTGCAAGCTTCTGCTTTAACTATTAACAAAAAAAATCTAAAAATATTTAATTCTTTTTTTAAACACTTAGATTCACATAGAACACAAATATTTTTAGCTCATATAATATTTCATTTTACAAAGTAAATTCAATAGAGAGAATTCTACTTACAATATGGCCTTTTTGATTTATATTTATTGAATTGATTTTGTGCATACTGCGTATATTATCGCCTTTAAAAGCATGTAAGTGACCACATATTTTCTGAATTTGATTCACAATTGTGTTTTGAGATGCTTATTAGTATTAAAACATAAATGTTAACCTTCCAGTTTTAAAAGATGCTACTCTACACAGAGACTGTTTACTTGTTCTGCATAGAATCTTTCTAATTTTCCAATTTCAAAGTTCCTGAAATTTTCTGAGTTTGAAACTTCTTCTACGGGTTATTTTATTAATCTCCTTAGTTTCTATAGAATGCTTATAACTCTAAGCAATTCTGTAAAATCCAGCAATATTCTACCCATTCACATGGGTTCAGTGGTGTAATCACCAGAATTTGGGCACCGGATTTAACCCCTATCGAAAGTGATTGTAAAATCAATAATTATTCACAAGTGCTAGTGATTTTGGTATAAAATAATAAATTTCAAAATTTTTCGCTAGTATGGTAATTCACTAGCATAGTATCAGAGTTCAAATGTTCGAGAGATGCAAGCAGGTTCATTATAAAAAATACACATATACGAGCAGCTCTTGAACAAGTAGTAACATTAAACAGAGAGAATGAGAGCATAAGGAAAATGAGATTTGAATAGACAACCGAAAGATAGTTTTTTTGTTGATAGTTTTTTTTTTTTTTTTTTTTTTTGGTTAATAGAAAAATATATTTCAGAAAGTTACGCAGGAGACTACTGTATAGTGACCATAAGTATCTTGCTATTTTCTGGACAGCAGCAAATATAACTATACATTGGGATAAAGCTATATTTATTTTTTCCTGAGACTTAAATGAAATTGTGTTTCATAAAACGGTAGCAGACACATAGCTGTGTAATATCAATTCCTCGTGAATTTTATTATTTCTGACGTATGGTCCTCAGACAAGTAATCGAACACCCGAACTCATGCTGAAAATAGAAAAATCGTTTGATGGGAAGGGGAAAGGTTCATTATCATTGTCATTGTCATCATTATTCAGAAATCAAACCTGAAAAAAAATTCAACGTTTTATTCATTTATGTGCTATTTTTAAATTTATATGCTTTGCTATACAGCGTAAATAAATACACATCAAAGACGACGATGTTTGGTGCATACGCTCTACTACTGAGAAATTCCAGGAAAAAAGCATCACAGCCGTCTCTCTAGGCTTTAGATAGGTCTAGGTCTAAAAGAGATATTAATAAATATATATAAAATTCAATTAACACCGAGGAGTTAAAATTTTGAGAGCTAATTTTTAAAACCTTACCGTGCGATTTTTACAAAACTTGGCAATTTAGCATAATCGATATATGGAAACAAATTGGTAAAACATTTCAGAAAAAGTCCGATTTTGTGTCAAAATACCTACATTAGAAAAATGCTATATATAAATCTAATACATATCCTAAGTCGACGAAGATAATAATTCATGCGCCACCTTCCTCACAAAAATGTTAAATTAAACTTTTATGCTTAATTCAATTTTAAAATAAAATTTGAAATTACAATATTACAGAAACATCTTAACAGTTTGTTTCCAAAGTATAAACGTATGTATGAGTTATCAATCATGTGTACATCTTTTATTAGAAAAACAATCTGTGACAATTATATCAGCACGCTATTAGACAAGTTTACCACTTCTGTCACTTCGCTGGGATTTGCAAAGTTTGCAGACAAGATGCACTGAAACACCGCTGGCGTACAAAATCATTACCAAATTGGTAAAATCTTCACGTTTGTCTTAGATCACGTATGCGTGCCTCATTCTCCGGTGACTACTGTGACTAGACAGTTATAAAATCTTGTACTGGACTGACGTCCCCTCTGGAGTGAATCGCTGCCTTTATATGTTTTGTTTTTGAATGTCTTCGTACCTTTACTCACCAGTACGACAGCCAGAGCCTTTTCTAAAGTTTTCAGTGCCAGGGAACAAACGAAGATTTTGCATCCCCTTCTGCGTGTCAAGAATGGAAAACATTCTAAAATTCCTTAATATCAATTTGTCCTCCCGTGGATGCTGCGCCCGGGATAGATATTACTTCTTGTCCCACCCTAGCTAACGCCACTGTCGACAGCTTTGTGAAATAGGAATGTTTTCCGTGAGTGACATTTAATTCAACCTTCAAGACTTTTCTTCAACTTAGTGAACTTTTATGTAGTTTAGTACATCTATATTTACTTGGTTGAGATTATATTCGCAGCCTCCTCATATTCATCTTTTGAAAGTAGCATTTCTCATGAGTAGGAGCACAAGGCACCGAAAGGAAGCAGAGCCAACGAACATGTATTTACAATGCATATTTCTCCAACCTTCACGAAGCAGAACAAGCAGAACAAGCAGAACTTGTAGCTCCTTTACTTTCTCGTCATGAATATTGGCGAGGAATGACTCTCCTAGGGAACTATTCTTCTAGCGTGCAAGAAGATCTCGATCGTCGCATCGTGACTTGCTGGCCGTAGATGCTTGTCTAGTTGGTTGTCAAAAGTGCTGTTTCGCCCGTGTTTATCATTGAGGGTGGCGGTAGCAATATATATATATATATATACCAACCAGTTCGAGTAAATGGCGAGGGAGTTCGATGCTGGAAGCGCTGAGTGTTGCGTGACGTTATTTTCCCTCCGTGTTTTTCTCTGTTGTTTCTCGGCGTTTTTTAGATTACTTCGTACATGTTTTTTTGTGTTATTTATGGCTGGTGATGGTGGTTCGTGCTCCTGAACAGTGATTTGTGAGTTAACTGTGTATTTTTCGTGATTATGGAGGAAAAAGAATTTCCCCCGTTACCCGCTACGGATAGTGATATAGAAATGGCGGCTCGCCTGCACGTGTTAGGCTTACCGCAAGAAGTCTGTGATCTCGCGGACGCTACCCTCGGTTCTAGATGGAGTGAAATATTAAAGAAGGATACGTTTGAATATGAGGATTACATTAGTGCATTAGGATTTATTGAAAAAACAATGACTGGAATGCATGCAATGAAATTCTGTGCCATCGATGCTCTCAAGGAGAATCTTGACGAAAGTGTGAAGAGGGAGAAACTTGCGTACTATCATAAGAAAATTGGCCTCTACCAAGGACTTTTAGAGCTGATAAAAGATAAGTGCACTTCTTTTGGGGCTAAATATCCTCAATATGTTAATATGACCAGCAATGATGTAATGAGTGAAGTTTTATTGCTCGCTGCTAAAGCACGAGATAAAAGTAATGATGCTAACAATGTAAACAATGATGTAGAAATAATCTGTGAAAAAACAGAAAATGTTAAGATTCGGCCGAAAGGCTCACTTAAAAAATCAAAGCGTCAGATAAAAGAAACGCAAGGAATAAATAAACGCAGGATGCGGACGGATTAATTCTCCCGCGGAACGCGGCCCGTCCTAGTAAGTTAATTAAATGCACTGTTGAGATCCCAGTACAGAATAAGTTTGACACTATGGCTGGAGATAGAAATGTAAATGTAAATAATGGTAATAATGATAATAATACTGATAATGTAGAAATGGCAGAAGTTGAAGTCCAACTGCCTTGTGTAAAACCAATTATGGCGAAACCGCCAATCAAATATTCAGACTTCTTGAAGAAACTACGTGTAGACACAGACTTATGGCCCGTTTCCACTACTGCGTATGCGTTGCGGTGCGTATGTGTTTTTCCAATTAGCGAACGAATTCATTTTGATTGACATCTGGTGTCCGTCGACGGATGACGGAACGGATGAAGTTCAACAATGTTCAACTTCCATGCGTAGGTCTGCGGAAGAGTTGGAGTCACGTGGTAAAAGAGGAGCAATCAGGTGTTGTCACAAAAATTAATGGCGGCAGAAGCAGCGATGAACGCTGGCTCAGGAAAAGAATGTTTTGCTAAAAAGTACTTACTTCTGAATTAACATTATTGCCAGAAATCTGCCTACTGAAAAAGACAGTAATCAGCTGAATTTAGTTAAAAAAAGATAAGAAAAATAAGATAACTGCAACTACAGTACTAAATCGCCGAGAGCAGTGATTACTGTCAAGGAAATCAGACGCACAAAATACACTCACGTTTGTGAAAATTGCAACACCAAGAAGGAATCGTCATAATTGAATGCAATTTAATACACAGTTGAGTGGTAGTGGTACAAATAAATGATTAAATGTTCAAAGCAAACAAACAAGAACAAGAGATCAGAATCAGTATTTTGTGTGGCCACCACGCGCCGCAATAAGTGCTGCTACACGACGTGGCATGGAGTCAAACAAAGTTTGAATGTCTGACTGAGGAAGAGCATTCCATATCGTTTGTACGCGTACCCAAAGTTCGTCTGCAGACGCAACAGGACGAGGATCACGAGCAAGACGCCGACCAATGACATCCCACACATGTTCAATTGGCGACATATCCGGGGAACACGCAGGCCAAGGAAGAAGCTGTACCTGCTGCGCTGCAAAGAAGGATTTAACAATCCGAGCAGTATGAGGGCGGGCATTGTCCTGTTGAAATACAGCGCCTGGCAAGCTTTGAAGGAAGGGAACAGCTTCGGGCTGTAGAACTTCACGGATATACCGGTTGCTGTTCAGATTGCCCACAATTCGTAGCAATTGAGATCGTCTATGATATGCTATGGCGCCCCAGACCATAACTCCGGGTGTTCGTCCACTGTGGCGTTCGATAATGCACTCCGGAAGGTGGCGTTCACCGGCATAGCGTCTGACACGAATGCGGCCATCATGGTACCACAAATTAAAGCGGGATTCGTCAGAAAACACGACATGCTGCCAATCAGCACGCCAGTCTCTATGCTGATTGGCCCATTGTAGCCGCAGGCGGCGATGGTCGTGCGTTAGGGGGATCCTGTATAAAGGAGTCCGTGCGCGCAGTCCACACTGCAGCAGACGTCTACGAATTGATGAAGCACACAATGAAACACCTGTAGCTATTGACCACAGTGCTGCCAATTGTCTAGAGGAAGCTGTACGGTCCGTCCGCGCCATGCGGACCAGGTGTCTATCATCGCGAGCTGACGTCACATTTCGGGGTCCACTCCCGGATTTCCGAGTTGTCCGACACTCGTCCGTCCACTGCTTCCAAACGCGCATCACTGTGCTGCTGTTACGCTGCACACGAGAGGCTACTGCACGATACGACAATCCAGCTTCACGAAGGCCGATAATTCTCCCTCGTTCAAACTCTGTAAGTTGTTCAAATCTCGCTCTCTTTCGTCGACGAGGCATAAGTACAGATTGAGTTAACGTTTACCACTAGCAGATAACCACCGATAACCATACACGCCTCGCTACAGCCGTCTATTTATTCGGATCCATCAGCCGTTCAGAGGGCGCTGCTCAGCATACGCATGCGCTACGGATTTGCAATTCTAATCATTTGCATATCATGCGCTACTTTGCATTTCCTGAAAATTTCAGCTCACTCGCGTAAGTCCTTCATGGTGTTGCAATTTTCACAAACGTGAGTGTATAATACCAAGTTCATGAAATAGAAAAATTTGTCCTGAAAACTATTTTCTAGTTCTGCATACACTTTTACCTTTCATGATAATGAACGTCTGACTATATCAAACTGCTACAGCAAATCAGATATGGCATGAAAAGATTTGTTTTCTTTTGAAACAGGTAAAAACTAAAACTGTTAATTATAAATTAAATTTAGTAGCCTTTTAAATATTCCACTGAATTAAAGAGTACGTTAGAGTTGTATTTCTCTATTCACAAATATACCTTTTTGGCTAGCATATATTTGTAAGCACATGGAATGTATTTTAGCAGTCTGTTTAACTTCAATCGGAACGCCGCCTTACAAAATAATGTTTTTTGTAAGAAATGTCCTAGAAGGTGAAGAACAAACTCTGGTGAATTTTTTAGACGATAGCACAGTGAAATAGAACCAAAAAAATTTAGTTTTATGTATTCATTTAGTTGATAATATGTATATGCCAAAATTGTTAACCAAGGTAGGGTGGTGATAGCGTAGTGGTAAAGCCGAGGGTAGCAAAATGTGGCCTTTTGGGTCGTGAGTTCGAATACCACAATTTTTTTTCAAATTGTGGGAACCCTGTTTGCAACTTTCTTAGCTCCGTCTTCCAATCTGATCTATATTTGTGTTTTAAAATTTATTTCTATTGTTGTGTTCATTAAATATAACGTTTTATTGATGCTCTTAAAATTTTCCCCTCAAGAATTCATTTTGAAAGTTATAATACGAATTTAAAATATACTCCCTGTATATATATATATATATATATTTTATTCGTTTCATTTTTATGTTAATGTACATACATGTGAGGAGACTTTGAGATGTTTCCAGCTCTAAACTTTCAATACTGATGAACATGAGAGAGTATTAATGCCCTGAACATATTTAATAATACATTTTTAAAAAACTTATTACAATAATTGCTTTAAATTCAGTTCTCTCCAGCTGAAGCACAGGAATTAATTAATTAAATATTTCCATTTTATTTACCTTAGGTGTGCATACGTATATAAAAAGAAAAAAGCTTATCCTAATAACTTCTTCCATAAAAAACTATGAATTTAAAATTTATAAATTCAAAATAATATTTTATGAATCATGCATAAAATATAACTGCGCATAGTGCATTTTGAAACAAACGAGATTTCTAATAAATTATCTAGCTATGACACAGAAGAAATTGATGCTAAAATTTTATATACTATCTGTTTTCTTCCCAAATTTGCGCATATTTTAAAAATATACAATCTGACATAGCAAATTTTGTTTAAATATTGTGAACCTTTCTTTACAGCTGTTCTGTATTTTTAAGGTACCAGCTATTTTTAAATGTGTTTAACATTTTTATTTGTTTTGCAGTAACAGTGCATTTTAGTTTTAATTATATATTATTTCGTTAACATTTAAGTCTTCTAGAAACGGAAAGAAATTTTTAAAAATTACTCCAGCTTCTATGCAGTTAGAGATGTTCATAATATGCATTATAACCTTACGTATCTAAAAATTGCTAACTTGCTTTACTTTCACAGTTCTTAAGCAGAACTAAAAATTTCCAGTAATATCGTCCGAATCCCGTAAGTTCAATCAGAGACCTCTGGTGGCAATGAATGCAACTGACCACCGAACTTCCGTAAGCGTAAATCCAACGCAATAGTGTAAACGGTTGTCCGTCTGCGTAATGCGTTTCTCCCAATACGCTACGCGTTGGTAACGCACTAATGGAAACGGGGCTTCAAACTTCGCAGGGCGAGTCTCTGGGGAATTCTGGAAATTATTTCCAAAAGCAACGGAAGATCATCGGGGCATAACCCGATACCTAGATGAGCATAAAATTGACCACTACTTAATTACAAACAAAAACGAAAGACCTGTTAAAGTGGTGATAAGGGGACTCCCCATCGACTGCCCTGTCGATAATATATCTGATCAATTAACAAACATGGGCTATCAAGTCCGCAAAATTTCTCAGATGCACAGGCTTAGGTCAAAAGCCGTATGCCGCTTTTCCAAGTGCAACTTGAGAATATTCCAGGTGTGGATAAAATCTATGATATTAAATTTCTCTTATATTTTTATGTTGAGACTAGTTAAATATAACGTCAAAGGGAGTGTCGTGCAGTGTCACAACTGCCAACACTTCCACCATTCCTCTGAGCTATGTAAACTGCAGCCTCGCTACGTAAAGTGTGCTGGCCCGCATAAAACTGCGGATTGTATATCCAAGTGTGTAGAATCAATAAAATGCTGCAAATGTCAAAGCACTGGGCACACGGCCAATATCCGTGGTTGCCCGAAGTTTCCTCAATTGTCAAATAGTGTAAATGCTCAGGGGCGTACGGCCCCAGGTCAAACTACTAACGCGTCTGCTGCCGTCCGCCCGGGAGTGTCTTATGCAAGTGTTGCCCGGGATATAACCTCTCAGCCGAGTAACACTGCTGTGCAAAAGATTACTGCTGTCAGCCAGCCTGCTAATACACAGGAAATTAATGAAAATAATTAAAAAAATGTTAATTATGCCTCAGTTAAAAATGTAAACAAAATTAATAATAATTCAGGTTTTTCTGAAGTTTTCAATTTCATAAGAGAAATACAAAGTTTATTTAATGGAAATTCAATCATGTCAATATTTAAACGAATTTCTGCCAGGTTGCCAGAAATACAGGGTGCTGATAACCCAATTGATAAACTCTTTGTATTATTTAATGTATTCGAAGAAATTTGCGTGGACTCTTAACTGTGTAAATAATGAATAATTCTCTTTTTAAATCTATTAATGTGTTTACATGGAACGCAAATGGATTGTCCCGTAAAATTAATGAACTGCGGAATTTTGTAAATGAGTACTGTCCCGATATACTATTCCTACAGGAACACGGGCTTAGCCCATCCACACCGGTATATATTGCTAATTATTGTGTCTACAGATCAGACAGACCAAGGACTGCAAGTCGCCACATTGGAGGAGGCACTATACTCCTTGGCAAGCGCTGCATTCCCCACTATCCTGTCACACTGCCACAGCTTTCAGCCGTTGAGGCAACAGCTATTGCACTCACAACCAACACTTCCACAACATACATTTTTATCTCCACCTATATACCCCTCTCAGAGAGATGCACAAAGAGTCTAGGATGACTTGAAGTTACTATTACAAGTTGGAACACATGTCATATTAGGTGGAGATTTAAACGCACGACACCGCGCATGGAACTGCTGCAATTCAAACACCACAGGAAAAGTAATCTTTAACTTGGCCACTACCTTGGCGGGATTACAAATAGCAGCTCCGAAAACCCCAACACGGTTTACTGCTGGTTCGACAGGAATAATTGATTTCTTCCTTCTGAAATACACCAGCGTACAGCTGGATGTGTCAGTTTTTGATGAGCTATCATCGGATCACCTCCCTGTTCAGCTAATATTAGATATCAGCAGTTATACCACATCAGACAAGAGAGCCTTTACTACTGACTGGCCTACATATGCCAAAGCTCTGCACAACATAACATACACATTCTCAACAATACAATCGGGGACTGACATTGATAGCATGGTCAAGGAGTTCACCACTGCTATTCAAAAAGCCTATGATGCAGCAAAAAAGAAATTAAAAACTCCAGGAGGTTTAGATCCAGAGAATTACGAGAACTAATCAAGCAGAGGAATGCTGCCAGACGAGAATTTCAGCGCTAAAGGCATCCAGATGACAGGAGAATATTTAATCAGCTATGTAACGAAGTCAAATCTCATACAAACTTACAGGCACAACAAGACTGGTCCAAATACCTAGAATCGCTCTCCATGGAAGATAACTCCTTGTGGATGGCTCTAAAGAGATTTAAAAAATGCAACAACAACATTCCGCCCCTTAAAGGACCTAACAGAACCCACTACACCGGAATTGAGAAAGCAGAACTTTTAGCTGAGCATCTGGAATCTCAGTTCCGCGCTCACAACATACATGACACAACAACAGAAATACTGGTAAACACCTTTCACTCCACTTACACTACAGATCCACACGCAGACAACACGCTCTCAGTTATGGCATCGGAAGTCTACGACTACATAAAAAAACTCAAGAAGCCCCAGGGAACGATAGGATTACGAATGACATACACTTTCCAAGGAAGACAGTATTTCACTTTGTGCGAATACTGAACATCATCTTTAAATGGTGCTACCTTCCGTCTGATTGGAAGTTAGCAAAAATTACTCTTATATTAAAGCCTAAGAAACCAGCAAGTGATCCGCCGTCATACAGACTTATCAGCCTGCTGTCAAGCCTCATTAAACTATGCGAAGCAGTTATTCTCCGCCGGATAAACATCCATCTGGACTAACGTAATATACTGATCCCGAACCAATTTGGCTTCATATCCAAGCTTTCAACAACGCATCAGCTCTATCGGGTGGTGGAGATCATCTGTTAAGGTTTCAAGAGCAAGAAAATCACAGGAGGCATCTTCCTTGATGTAGCGAAGGCTTTCGACCGCGTATGGCTGGAAGCACTCATTTACAAATTACACAATCTGGGTTTCCCAGATCACATCATAACCATACTGAATTCCTACCTAACCGGTAAACACTTCATCGTCCACGTTACAAATGCACTCTCGACACAAAGGGAGATCCTTGTAGGGGTCCCTTTTAGGTCCCACTCTTTTCAACATCTACGTGAACGATATACCTGTCACACCCAACACTAGACTAGCCATGTATGCTGACGATACAGCGGTCCTAACACAATGTGTATTTCTTGGATCAGTCATACAACGACTACAAGAATACATCCACACACTTGAGATTTGGCTTAAGAAATGGAAGATCAAAGTAAACGTTGAAAAAACACAAGCTATGTTATTCACCAAGAAGAGGAAGATGAAGAAGCAGTTAAAGTTCTACGATACTCCTATTCCCTGGGCTAAGCAGGTCCCTTATCTCTGGGTGGTCCTCACTTAAAATTTCACATGGACTCCACACATAACACATATTATCCAGAAGTTTCGAGCCCGTAAAGCTATGTTATACCCCTTAATTGCTCGCAACAGTGTTTTATCCATAGATAATAAGTTACTCATTTACAAATCCATATTGCATCCTATGCTTAGCTATGCCTGCCCGGTATGGGCTTATTCCTGCAAATCTGAGAGAAAGAGGTTACAGACAGCCCAGAATTGTATATTAAAACAAATTACCAATTCTCCTTGGTATATAAGAAACAATACGATCCATGCCGAACTCGGCGTTGACTATCTTAAGGCTTTTTACTGTAGTTTTGCACGTAACTTCCATGCTAATAAGCACAACACTGGAAACCCACTAATAGTCAGTTATGACTATGATATTGCCTCCTCTTCAAAGAGGCCTATGCATATTCTGGCTCCTAATTGTACTTGATATGTAGATATTCCTTCTTATATTTTAAATCTTATCAACGTATTTTGTACTGTATTTTTTGCTTGTTATTTTCATTTATTCTGCATTATGCTTATCATTATGAAGTTGTAAGATTCGCCAGCTGCACTTGGATCGTCTTTCTTTTACTGTATTTTTTATTGTATACTCTTAAATTCTCCTTTTTGTATCATGTATTAGCCCCAATTGAGTGCACTTATTATTACATATATCTATATATGTAAATATCTTCTCACCAGCTCTGGCGGCTATCTTAAACAGCTTACTTCATCACTCACGAGGCCCACCAGCGGCCGAGCGGTAAAGACGCTGAACACTGGTAGTTCGGTCCGAGGTTCGAATCCCGCGAACGGGCTGGCTGCATGGGCGTTTTCGTGGTTTTCCCCATGTGTAACGTGTATACGAGCCAGTTTCCATTAGAAAGTCCTCCACGAAGGCATCCCTCCCCTTAGGCAGATAGCCCTCGTGTGCTTTGCCATAATTGAATAACCTAACCTTCATCACTCACGTAGCTTGGCACGCTCCTTCTACCTGACCCTCTCCCTAGAGAGAAATTATTATTATTATTAAAAAAAGTTGATATGTCTTACATTTGCGTTATGTAAATAATTAGCTTGTTTGTGTAACATTAATATTCGTGAAACTTTAATTTATTCGAAATGGGGGTAGGTATTTTGACCAGGTACCCCGTGCTTCGCACCATTACAGGGAGCTCAGTAAGATCTCGATCCGCGAGGCCAACGTGATATACAGGCCCTGGTGCGAAAACGTCAAGTGAACAAGAAAGGCTGGCAGTCTTCCATCTTGATATTCGTGCGTGCATTGTGGTGCTGTTTTTGTGTTTATATTAATCACATTTTTATTTTGAATTTGAGCGAACTTAAACGTAACGTGTACGTTTTTGCTATAAGAAGAAAATATTTCGTGCATTACTGTACTGAATTTTTGATTTGAACTTCTGTAGACGTGTCCTGTTCACCTGGAATAAGAAAATTTGAGTAATCTTCAAACATCATTTTGGTAAGTAATTTTTCTTTTCAATTTGTTTCTTATGCTATATATTGGGTACACTTTATTTAAATTTTTAATTCATGCTAATTGGAATAAATAAAACAGTTATGGTGAACGAAAAGCTTTCTATTTAATTAGTAAGAACGCATATAAACTTTTCTTTATTTTATTTTACTTTTTATTCGATAACACTTTCAGTTATTTAATCTATCGAAATCCCGAAATTCAAACTATAACTACATATAGCAGGAGGTATATATTAACTAACACTGCTCATTAAGCAGACAGCTTTTATTCATATCTAGGGTGAATAATCCAGCAATTGCCATAAACTAACAGTTTTATTTTATAAAAGAGCTCTTTTAATGGCAATATGAAAGAATAAAAAAGGGATTAAACAATTATTTTCTTGTAAAAATAAACTATTAACGAAACCTCTCTTCAACTACTTAAAGGATGTTTTTCAGAGCCACTCAAATGTCAGAGAAAGCAAAGTTATTTTGTTAACTTAAAGTTAGTTAACTGAATAACATTATTTAAAAAAATATTGAATAAAATAAAATCTTAGACAGATAAACATTTTTATTTTCAGAACTTGAATTTCTTGATGATAAAAGAAAGAAATGTAGCTGCCTTTCCATAAAATTAAGCTTACAGTTTAACAAAGTTTTACTTTTTTTAAAAAGTACTTTTCTTTTCAGACACTTCATCATGCCAAACAAGTGTAGTGTTGCTGGGTGTCGCTCAAATTATGACACCGAAAAAGAGCGTACAACATTGTTTTCACTTCCAAAGGATGAGGAAAACTAAAAGGAGTGGCTAAGAAAAATACCTACAGATTTTTCAGGACTGAAAAACCCATTTGTGTGCGTAAAACATTTCCGTGAATGTGACATCATTCGTGTGGATGAAATTTGCGTAAATGGAGTATTAAAAATGTGTCCTAGGAAACTTCCGAAATTGAAAGATAATGCTATTCCATGTGTTTTTTCTAATTTGCCAAAATATTTGTCTTTGAGTAATCAACCGTCTTGTCGTTTAGTAGATGCTGAACAAAATAATTTCGATTCAGCTATAAGGCAAAGCCTATTAGATAAAAATGAATATGAAGAAAAGCAAGCCATAAATGAAATTTCAAATATAATTTTGTATTTTAAATTATTAAATGAAAGAGAGTTTCCAAGTAAATGGCATATACAGCAAAATTCTGAAAATTATATATTTCTATGATCATTATAAATGTTGCTCCTGTGATAGTAGGCTATGTTGAAATATATGCTGATTTAAAATTTGATATGTTTGTTAATAAATGCAAAGTTTTACATTCAAGGCTTCCAAAAATGTTGTGCATATTACTTCAATAAATATTTTAGAATCTTTATTGTTATTTCTAGAGCATGAGATACAGAATCTAATTGAACCAACTGCAATTAATCAGGCTATTGATATTTTAAAAGTAATTAACCATGAAGAAGAAAAGAAAATTAAATTTATTATCGACCAGCTGAAACTTCTGAAAGTGCCTAAAAATAATAGAAGGTATTGCAATGAGACGATTGTATTAGCTGCATCGTTATATGTGCATTCTGCCTCATCATACTGCGCAGTCTACAAATGTGGCTCATTTTGTCTGCCTCATCCACGAAACATGCAGAAGCTTATTTCGAAATTTTCTTTGTCGAATGCCTCTCTCGAGGGAAGCATATGTTATCTAAAAACAAAATTCAAGTACTTAAAGGAGCATGAAATTTTAGTGAATCTCCTATTAGATGAAATTTATACTGAGCCACAATTAAATTTTAAGGCTGGACGTGTATATGGCATCACCGATTCTGATCCTACAAAAACTGCTAAAACTGCGCAAGTTTTCATGATTTCATCGATTTTATCTTCCTATAAGGATGTAGTATGTATAGCACCAGTTACAAATTTAACCAGCGATTTATTGCAAAGTATGTTGTTATCAGTAATTAAAGAAATAGAACAAATTGGATTTAAAATTGTACCCCTTTTTCTTAGAAACGCAATTTTGCCATATGTGCAGTGTGTAAATGACATAACCTTTGTGTTTTGCAAGCGTGTACTGTATACATATGCTTATACAGTTAAGCCTCTGAAAGATTACCACCCATGGTTCCACATATAAATATGTAAGAAAAATAAAGAATATGTCTTAAGATTAAATTAACAACGTAAATTTCCCTTCTCAATTCTAAAAATAATAACCTCTCTACGCACTGCGTCATTTCTAGACTAATCTATATCATATGGCACTTACATAATTCTGATGATGTAAATGAAACTAAAAGTCAAGTAACCAATTATAATTTTACAGAAGTATTAACTGTCCAATCAAAATGCATTGTAAACCAAAACTAACTCAGTCTGAATTGGAATTTCACCCTGAACGTAACGCACTTGCTCTTTACGCTTCGGTCTAGTTGGACTGCTGTCTGCTGCTTTCTTCTTTCTTACTGAAAATTAATCTAAAATGTGAGCTATTTTGGAATAGGCACATTTCATGGGCCAAATTGATTGTGGCCACAACAAGCGGAAATAAAAAATGAAGATTTAATCTGCCTTCGCCTCCAATTTCCTATTCGTTATAGATCAACACTTCTACGACGTTAAAATTCCTGCTCGTCATTTACTTCAGACTTTTTTTACTAACTCGGTCTGAATTGGGATTTCACCCTGAACGTAACGCACTTGCTCTTTACGCTTCGGTCTAGTTGGACTGCTGTCTGCTGCTTTCTTCTTTCTTACTGAAAATTAATCTAAAATGTGAGCTATTTTGGAATAGGCACATTTCATGTGCCAAGTTGATTGTGGCCACAACAAGCTGAAATAAAAAATGAAGATTTAATCTGCCTTCGCCTCCAATTTCCTATTCGTTATAGATCAACACTTCTACGACATTAATATTCCTGCTGGTCATTACTTCAGACTTTTCTTTTTATTATTACAATGAGTCGACAGGATCGATCTCCGCTGCTAACCCCAATGGATGTGTGCAGGCGATATTCAAGTGATGTGTTGGGCAAAAATTTACTCCAATGAACTCTCAACCGTTTCCAGTGACGGGACTGCGAAATAAAAATTAGGAATTTGATTTAATGCCGGCTGTTGAAAGTTCATCGGATATGCGTTTCCTTTTTTTTCTGTTTCAAGGCCGTAGGGTGACGACATTCTAATGCTGTGCTGTGCTTTTCTCGTAATTTTAGTGTGTACTTGAAAAATATCTTCAAGTGTCTCAATCTTCAAATATGGTGTTTTTCCAAATGTGAAAACATTTTAGTGAATTGGAAATGATTTTTCTTGCAAGATTTGTTCATCGTCTCATTTCTAAGTCTGTGGTCTGGATTTTTTCTAAAGATTTTATTTAGTGCAACTAAAAATATCATATTGAAATTACTAATCATGATTATTATATTGAATATCTGAGTACATATTGCTGTTTCTTAAAAGTGTAGTATTGTTTTATAAAAAATGACATTAAATGTTCGAATCCTAATAATTTAGTGGCATTAAAAATTCGAATTCTAATAATGTAGTGAGTAAGTAAAGAAAATTTGTAATTATTTTAGGGAGGCTGTTAAATAATTATATTTTGGAATTTGTGTTGAAAATTTTGAATAATAATTTTAAAATTATTCTAAAAATTAAGTGGATGTAAAAAATAAGCGAAAACAGTAGAGATAAGTAATATGAAATCATGGTTAATGCATGTTAAAAATTTATGGGTTGCTGTAAAGTATGAAGTATGTTGAGGGAGTACTGGTTCCGAAACAGAGGCCTATTATTACCTCTGTACAGTTGTTCCTTTTACCCTCTTCATAAAAGATAATGTTGAAGGCTCTCATTTCATGATTGAGTGTAATTTTTTTATATTGTTATTATACTTTTTTTTATTATGGAATGTAGTAATGCAGTTCTCAAAGGCCAGTTACCTTATGTAAGGAACGGAGGCTTTTTCAAGTAACTGCCTAGGCACCCTGAGCCACCAGTGCAAAACACACTGGTTAGCTCAAGAGGCCAGCCCTAATGATGGATATGTTTGTTTAGAAGTATTGCGAGGCCTTTCAGTTTGTTAAATTCAGAAATGCAAATGAAAGACAATATTGGTAAAACCATAATTTTAGCAAAACTATTATCAAATTTATGATGTTAAAATATAAGTTTAAAGAATAAAAATTAGATGTGTTCTGAAAATTTTGAAATTTATTTTGATTGTTCAAAATCAGTAATGAGTGCAAAGGTTTTCCAACTGTGATATATTGTGTTCAAAGCTTTACAAAGACTTCTCTGAAGAAATTTAATTATATGGACTGCGAATTACAAAAACGTTTGGACTGAACTTTTAAAGGACTCTAAAACAATTATATAAGTTAATATTTTGCAATTTTGTAAGTAATTATTTTGGTCAAAATTTCAAAATTGGTATTTTTTCAAATTATTTTCATTTGCTTAAACGCTTTTCCTTTATAAAGGCTTCTTTGTCGCTACGCCTTTCTTTCTTTGACGGGGGGGAATATGTAAAAAGAATAAAGAATATGTCTTAAGATTAAATTAACAACGTAAATTTCCCTTCTCAATTCTAAAAATAATAACCTCTCTACGCACTGCGTCATTTCTAGACTAATCTATGTCATATGGCACTTACATAATTCTGATGATGTAAATGGAACTAAAAGTCAAGTAACCAATTATAATTTTACAGAAGTATTAACTGTCCAATCAAAATGCATTGTAAACCAAAACTAACTCAGTCTGAATTGGAATTTCACCCTGAACGTAACGCACTTGCTCTTTACGCTTCGGTCTAGTTGGACTGCTGTCTGCTGCTTTCTTCTTTCTTACTGAAAATTAATCTAAAATGTGAGCTATTTTGGAATAGGCACATTTCATGGGCCAAATTGATTGTGGCCACAACAAGCGGAAATAAAAAATGAAGATTTAATCTGCCTTCGCCTCCAATTTCCTATTCATTATAGATCAACACTTCTACGACGTTAAAATTCCTGCTGGTCAGCACTACAGACTTTTTTTTATTATTACAATGAGTCGACAGGATAGATCTCCGCTGCTAACCCCAATGGATGTGTACAGGCTGTTTTCAAGTGATGTGCGAAAGTTTACTCCAATGAACACTCAACCGTTTCCAGTGACGGAACTGCGAAATAAAAATTAGGAATTTGATTTAATGCCTTGTGTTGAAAGTTT
>KK116364.1:146033-179962 GCA_000611955.2 Stegodyphus mimosarum
ATATATATATATATATTCTGTGCAGGCAGTTAGTTGTCTGAAAGAAACAATGTTCAATACAGATATTGCCCTTGGAAATATTCAAAAATCATTTTTCAGGATTAGTTTGGATTTCTCAGATAATGACAAAGTGCATTAGAACTACATGCTTAAGGACAGGGATATAATCATGGGAACCTGGTTGTAATCATGTTACACATTTAGAGAATTACATGAACAGCTGTGCCGTTAGCCATTTTGCCGGGATTTGAACTGGATTGAACTACCAGTGGCTGTTTGTAAATAGAAAATTGTTCTTACTATTGAGTGATAACTACCACCTACATGCCTTTTGAAGCACATAACAAAAAATCAGGATACTTAGTTCACATGTTAGTTCATCTGCCTTACAGCGTAGATACACCAACATTGCATTAAAATGTTTCAGTACTTCTAACATTTGTTAGTTGTGAAATATTTTGAAACGTTTTAAGCAGTATATTGAACAATATTCAAAATGTAATACCACGAAAGAAGCATCCAATTTTCTTCTGTCTGAAGAAAAGAGACCCGTGTGTAATTGCCCTTAAATTATTCCTGCCATTGGCAACAGCCTTGAGTACAGTGCGATTGGGCTTAGTTCGGCCACCAATTTTGATGGCGAGTCCGAGGGTCTCTCACCCCTCTCTCCTTCCCCCAAACCACACAAGAGGACTTTCAGCTCGCTGCATATTTAGAGTGCCGTACTAACACTATATGTCTAGAAACATCCATGCCTTCTCCGGTATTCAAACCTGGGCACGGCAGTCAGCGACACTAACCACTATACCGGTTGGGCAGCTTTGCGTAATTTTGTTCACCTAAGTAAAAACCAAGCAGTTTGGCAACTTAATCCCTTACTTGAGATTTTTCAATGGCAATTTTTTAATATATTTTGAGAATTTACTTAAGATCTCCTCTCAAAAAAGAAACATTTCCTTTTAATAATTTCAAAGCAATATGTGTGAACATTGCGATTACATGTATAGGACTTAAATCCCTTACATGTATATAAGAGTGATTTGTCATCATTAGCTTTTCTTCTGCAAAAGTAATAAAATTTCTTAATATATAATTTTTGATAGACTTGATTTAATATATTGACTTTTGATAGACTTGATTTAATATACTGACTTTTGATAGACTTGATTTAATGTATAATTTTCGATTGACTGATATCTAGAAATTTTAGTCCCAAGAAACTGAAGTAATCTGCAATGCCCTGGTTCAAATCTGCACCTTTCAAATATGCATTGAGTGTGCTTTCAGTTACATCTTAAAGGCATGCATACTTTCCCTTTTAAAAGGCGACTGAGGATTAAGAGTCCCAATCGCCAAATCCTGGTGGGGATGAATTATGATTCACGTGAAATATTTTCAGCTCTGTTTCAAAAAGACCAACACAGCTAACCAAGACCACAGGGTCCAATGACACATTTCAGCTACAAACTCTCTGATGGTAGTATATGGACAATCTTGTTTCTTGGAAAAGTTTCTTCTAGCCTCATGTGCCATTATATATAATAACCCCATTATACTTGGGAATACTAGTCAAAAGGTAGTTGTCATAAAACCTTTCACCGTGTTGATAATTCTCATTTAATCTGGAAATATGTACATAAACCCCATCTAACATGATCAACCACAATTCCAGGAAATTTTGATTTTCTGACTAGGTAGTTAATTCAATACTATTTTTTCTTTTTTTTAGCCCAAAGGGCCTTAGCCCAGAAAGGCTATTAATTTCATTTTGGCATTTTGCATTGATTCACTTTTCAAGATGTTCCCACCAAATATTACAGCACTTTTCACTTAGCTTTAAGAAATCTGAAAGCTTTAAGATTTCTTTTTTTGTTATTATTTAAATAGTTATTTACTAGAGAAAAGTACAGTTTCTTTTTCTGACAGAAATGTGCAATTTTGCATAAAATGTTCTGATTGGTGCACTGATAAATTAAAAGGATACACAATGCTATTAAATATGTTGTTGTTGTTGCTTACGTTCACTTGTCTGACGAAGTCAGCTCAAGCTCACGAAATTCCTCATGGCAAGGAGCGCAAGATTGTGCCTGTTGTTGGCAACAGCCTTGAGCACCTAACAGGTGACAGTGCTATTTGGCTCAGTTCCACCCTCAAATTTGATGGAGAGCACCAGGGGGGGTGTCCAAGAATCTCCCACCCCTCTCCACTTCCACCAAACCACACAAGCGGACTTTCAGCTCGCCACATATTTAGAGTGCCGTCATGCCGCACCGACACTATACATTTACAAATATCCATGCCTTTCCAGGATCCGAAACCGAGCCCTTCGGCACGGCAGTCAACGAAGCTAACCACTATACCACTTGGGCGGCGCTATTAAATATAACATCATGTGATAACTGACGAATTGAAATGTATGCTGCAGAAACATAAAACAGTAAATTCATAATGAAAACGTGAGACAAAATGCTTGGGCAAGAATAATTATCTGAAGATACTGCTATGTAAAAAGGATTCGGACATAGTGGCATAGCTAGCGAAGAAAGGGGATATCCCTTGTTTCTAGGTGCAAATACAGAAGTGCCAAACCGATGATCCACATTGCATTTTGGTAGAAAGGACGGACCATGAAATCTTCAGCATCCCCCAGGCATAGAAAATCCTAGATATGCTTCTGCTCAGACCATTTAAAAAATTAATATTCAACATAATCCATGACACTAAAATAAAACATAAACTAAATTAACAACTTAAACAAAAATAGCCTAATAAGATAAAAACTGAAAGCTAAGTAGAAAAAGAATTCTGTATGCAGTATAAGAATTCCGAAAACATAATCCTTTTGGGAAGTTCCTGTGTTTGTCCTTCTATGAGACACATAAAAAAAGTGCTAATTCAATCAGTAAAACCTCCCAGAAACTGAAGAGAATGTAAAAATAATAATAATAATAATAATTAGGTGGGAAAGCAAAATAAGTTTCAGTTGTAAGAAATTAGAACTATTACATACAAACATCAGGCATGTGAGAACCGGATGTAAAGTATTTATATGTGTAACTCAAATACACAAATTTAATTAAATGGCTAAGAAATTATTCTTTATTTTACCTCAAGAACGAAAACAGCAACTTCATATGGCACTGGCAACTACAGTTCAGAATTAATCAGTTATATAATTTCAACCTAATTTTTTTTTAATGTAGTTTGATCCTGATCCTATATAAACTGCATTCATAAACTGATACAGCTTTGATTCAATAGAAAGAATAATAACTAGGGCATAACTAGTACTAACATTTTAAAAATGGTACAAATACTTAACAGTGTGATGTCCTATAAATTAGTTCATGTACGCTAATACAACAAATTTACATACAAAAATATTATTTTTGAAACTCGATTTAAATAATCAATGATTCAGCAACCGCCAAAATGCAAAAATAAGCAGTACCATATAACAATTAAGAATTTTAAACTTTCAAAAGGTATAATAACCTAATACAATGTGGAAAACTTGATATTACAAAAGAAAATAAGATTAGACTATAAAACTATGTTATGTTTATGTACACTTTGTGCACATTTGTCTCACGCTCTTCTACGTTAACATCGACAAACACTAAAGAATTACTCCACCTATAAATGACGTCATATTCAAGTCAAACATAATTGGCCAGCATCAGAAGGGTACAGCGTGGGGTCTAGCTTCTCGTTGTACATAAGAGGGGAAAATTTCGCCAACTGGTTCTGTCGCCAAATCTCTTTTCTTTCTAGCGGCGCTGAAGACAAACTGGTTTACATTAGCTTTGGTTTACATTTACATTACGTGTATGGACATGGAGCATCTTGTTCTTTAGATATGTTGTTTGTGCGTGTGTCGTTATTTGAATTTTTAAATTGGGATGTATTCGTATGAAAGTAATGGGCAGGTATTGTTGTGTACCATTTTGCGAATCAAATGATTATAAGAAAGGACATGATAAAGGATTAAGTTTCCATGAATTTCCTTGTGATTTAGGTCTCAGAATGGTATGGTTAGAAAATATTCGACGTCAAGGTATGTGTGTTTATTTATTTGTTATTAATCAAAAGTTGGGGTAGGAATTAAATGTGTGTTTATAAACTAGTAAACCATGGTAGAAATGTTTTCATGCAGGATTTTCAAATGACTCCAATTTGACCCATGTAATATAGGAAGTAAAATAAACTTATTCCCTTCCTAGGTTTACTTCCGGAGATTGTATTTACTTTTTTTTAAAAATTGGAAGCACTTCCACAAAGCGCCCACTATTATCGCCAATATTGGCGGTGTTTACATTTACCGGGCGCTTTGCGGAAGAAAACTCTCTATCGTATGTCGGCAAACATTATCAAAATATCAGAAGAAAACATAACTTTAGCAATTTAAAATATGAATTTTAATTATAAATTTTTTTTCTGTGTCATTAACATTACTGATTATTATAGTCAGCCATATTTCATGAAATACTTTATATAAAACCTAAAAAATATTTCATTCGATAGCCTGTTAATGTATTATTTTTCTATTCAAAGTTAAGAAAACAAAAAATATATTTTACCAATTTATATGCTTTGTTTTTTTGCAATTTTGGTTTATTGTGTGTTGTATGAAATGTGAGTTATACAGTTTAATCCAGGCTTTTGCTTTCTCTGGATAAAACTGGGAAAAGAGAAGAACCTAAAAAATTTTATTGATTGTAAACTTTAATTAACTAAATTGCACAGGTAAGGCCAGATTAATGCAATTGAATTTTTTAATTTAATAATCACGTTTATGAATAAAATGTGCATTACAAATATAAATTCATAGCAAAAGTTTTCCTCTCAAAAAGGAAGTGTTTATTAGCTTAAATATTTACCTTTACTTGTGAAAGATATCTCGTGATGTATCTGTGGTATTTACTAACATTAAATAATTTATGTGTTTTCCTACTTAGATCCGGACACTGGATTGCCATGGGTTCCTAAAGAACTTTCTGTTGTGTGTGGCCTTCATTTCAGTGAAGATCAATATAAAAAGGGCATATCAAGAAAAATACTTAAACCTAAAGCTATTCCAACAATTTTCCCTAATTATCCATCATACATACAAAAGGCTATTTTAAAGAAATCAAAGGAATATATATCTAATTATTGTCTTAAACCAAGAACAGTGTCCAGTGTAAAATATCCTAGACTACACAAAAGAAATAAAAATAGACCATTTATAGTGAAGTGTAATTTAAATAGTTCAAAGTCAACATTTGCCCAAAAAACTGAATTTGAAAGCAGGTCTGTTGAAGTCAACGAGTTAGATGATATAATCGGAGGAGCATCTGATGTAAATGAAATAGATACTTTTCTCAGAAATAATGATAATGATCAGAATGTACAGAGTGATGAAACTATATCTAATTTTGAGTTTGGTACAAAATCCATTGATGAATGCGAGCACATCACACAGAGAATGAGTGCGAAGGAAAATTATGATGAACTCAGGCTAGCAAAAGAACATATTCAAATTTTAGAAGAAAAAATTAAATTTCTTGAGACAGAGAATAAAAAACTGTTAAAAGATAATGAATGTTTGACCAAAATGCTTTGTGCAAGAATTTAATGTAGAACTGCTATTGTCTTTATAAATGAAAATGTAAGTTGTAATTTATGATATTTTATAAAGAAATAAACTGCAAATTCTAAAGCCAGCTTTTTTATAATATGTATATGAGATATTCTCAATCCTCTCAGACTGAGAAACGAAAATAAATTGCTCACGCCCGCTGTCCCCCTAGAAACATTTCTAACACCACCTTCAAACAATTATAACTAGGCTAAAATGTAAATTAAATTCTTATAAGGGTAATATTGCATAGATAAAATTGTTACCTCAGGTTACTGAAGAATATAATAGTACATCACATTCTATAATGAAATTCTTCCCCTTTCAAATTTTTATTTGTTAGGAAATTCAGCTATGATTATGAAACTGACTTGGCTTTTTACATTTTCATTTTCTTAACTTCTAAAAACTGCGCAATTGTCCTCCTTTGTTCTTTATCTAAAACCAGTGTATATAAAAGTTATTGTATTTAACTATGATTCAAAAATATTTAGTCTTTAAAAAAAAAAAAACTTTCTACAAATCAAAATATCACACATACATATAAAATGCTTTTGATAACTGAAATTTTTTATTAAGTATGTATAACATGCAAAATCTTTGTAATTATATAAAATTATGGTTAATATTATGTACATTAAACATATAATAAAGTTTTTAAAAATATTTTTTATTAAACATCTGTCAATATATTTTTTGTCGTAAACAAGAAATATTCTTCATTATGTAAATAATAAAATTTATTGAGATAAAGAAAATAAGGCTCTAGTGTAGAATTGGGTGCCCCTTGTTTTTTGGCGAAAAATTTTGTTCAGTTTTGGTGATGAAACCCCATTTCTGTTTACCATGAGAGTTTTAACATGGTTTTAGCTTCTTGATTTATTTAATTGAAAATAAATCGATGTGCACATGGACACAGTCAAAATGTGCAATGACTAGTTTGTGCAATTCTCTGATTTTTTTTTAAGTGAAAATAGGTCAATGTGTACATGGACACGGAGTTTGTGAAATTCTTTGACTTCTTGTTTTGGTTTGTGTGGTGGCCATCTTGAAATTGTGTCGTATTGGCGCCGATCTTGGCATCAAAACAGAATCGCCAAAAAACAAGGGGCACCCAATTGTAAACTTTTACCGAAAATAACATTTGTTTACGTATTTTAAACTATATAATACAAAGTGATATTATTGTTGAAGCAAATCTACTATGATCAAATTATGTTACAGGCTATTATTTTTTAAACGTACATAAATAAGTACAAAGTCCAGTATCCAGACTCGGGAATTTGTCGGTTCTAGAAATATCTGGATTTTAGATCATCCGTTTAATTCTTTTAAAATACTATGTAAACATTATAAAATTGAAAATATGAAATTATAAAGCATTATCTTGTGGGAATCAGAATTAAGAATAATGCTCAATGTTTATTAATTTATTTTTTAAACATTTCTTTCAATGTAAGTTGTTTCATTTTTTTGTGTTAATCTTTAATTTTATAGACTCGCATAATTTCTTGTTCAGTTACAAAATTCCATCATTTTAAATCTAATAGGATGACATGTAGAAATTATTAATTTAAAAATATGAAAAAGTTGTTTATGAAATTATAAAACATTTATGACCTTAACAGAACAAAATTTCTGGAAGGAAAAAAAGACCTATTCAATATTGATCTGTTTGCTTTATTAAATATTTTTCAGTGTAAGTTGTTACTCTCTTTTTAGTTTTATAGACAGAAATAATTTTTTGCTCAGTTATAAAGTATTGTAATTGCTGTGTCGAGAATTTCCATTAAACTGTTGATCAAAATCTTTCCACTTTCAAATATACTGTCATTTTCGTCACTATCGGTAGGGATATTTTCTGCATTTGAAACTATACTACAAATTTTGATGCCTGTTAGTCCAGTCTGGACATTGTGATTGCAATGGAAAACTTCTATTACATCATCTTCATTTATTATCACTTTCCACATTTTTTTCACAAATCCCATTAATTGTAAAATTTCACCTTTTGTAGAGTATAAAATCTATATTAAAAGAAGATTATTGTTTTGTCATTGCACTTTCTTAAGCACAAATTGTACCAACACCATTTTCTTGCACCAAGCTTGGTACCAAATATGTTTTCGCCTTGCAGATCCTGTTACAGCTCAGAATTGGAAAGTCGGTTCGACATAATCAAAAATTCAAACTTATTTAATTTTGATAAAAGAGCCATAATAATAACACAGAAAAGTAAGCTGAATCAAATTAGTTAAAGAAGAATATAATTTGCTATATTAACTAAACTTAATTTCTTCCCAATGTAATTCTGTCTTACCATTGTTATACCAACACCTCTCTTCAAGCATTTATGTTTTGGGTCTTGTTGTCAGAAAAATATTACCCCTCCTCACAATCACTCAAGGGCTGAAATTGTGGTTATGTCTAAACATCTATCAATATATTTTCGTTGGTCATGATATTGTGATTTCTCAGCCAGCAGGTGCCTGGCATGCAGGAATCTAAATTAGTTGAGAAAAATAGCTTTTATGGCACACCTGCTTTTTCTGAATTGCTGTATTTTCCATTTCTAAATTTTGTAAAAAAATAATTGTGGTTCTGAATTCTGGATGGTGGATCCTTTCAGTCCACATTTCAGACTTTGTAGTGTAGCCCTTTGAATTTTGATGATGCAGTACCCAGTGATTATTAAAATTACTTCCAAATATATCTGAGTTTAATAAATGGTGATTTGTGTATCCAGGATCCGGATCTGTGTTAACTGAGTTTAAATTCTTTTGAATACAATGAATTCTTTTGGTTGGATACAAAAATATTAACCCTGCTTCCATAAATACTCAAGGGGCAAAAGCTTGGCCATGGCCAACATCAATATACTGTTATTGGCCATGGTGTGATTTCTTAGCCAGCAAATGTTTGAAACTGACATATAGGAATCGGTCAGGAGGAAAATCGCTTTTATGGCACATCTACTTTTTTTTTTACTATTACATTCGCCATCCTTTGTAAACTTGAGGCTGTGAGAGCTTGATTTCACATAGCATGCAAGATTATAATTAATAATATGTTCATTGAATATGTAATAAAGGTATTAAAAAAGAAAAAAAAATGCCCTAGTCCATATTTTGTACTGTGTATTGTGTGATACCTGCTTAAAATTTATCTAATAATTAACTAATGATTCATATCCATTATAATAATTAAAAATTAATGTTGAAATTAAACTATTTGTACAATTCTGAAATGTATTTAAGATTTTTTTCTCTAAAAGTATTTTTACATGCATGTACCTGAATAAATCTTAAACTTTTACAAGTAACTGATTTGTCAGAGTTTATTTTGTATTGTTTGTCAGAAGACGTTTTTAATTGTATTCTGAAATTTGTAAAACAGCTCGTAGGTTTTTTGATCACTACTTTTAGTAAAAGTTCTTAGAATTTGCTCTACACTTTTTGATGGATTAAGAAATTAGTTTAGTGACCTGTATCACTTTCATTAAGTTTCAATAAACATCAACTGTAATATAGTCTAAAATGAATATTTACAACTCACTGATTTCTGACACACTTTCCATAGCTTAGTCTTCTTTCAAATAAAAGCCACATTTTTTTAAAGCAACTGTCTTCATGCATTGAGTACATTATGCATGGTCTGTAGCAAAGATATTGACTTAGTTATCTTTTTCAATTTTCACAAGATTAAACTTTGTAATTTTTTTATCACCTTTTCTGTAAAGACGCTTGAAAACACTTATAGCATCCTGGTTTGAAGGCTGAATTATGGAAGTTTTATTAGTAGGAAGATGCATTAATTTAATTTTCTTCAAAATGAGATCATAGGATGTGTAACTGAATCATCTGACTGTAAAGCTATTTTTAAGCTCACTATAACAGTAAAAGAAATCGCTAAAAGTACTATTTATCCACCATGAATTCTTGTTGCTGTGGTTAAGTTAAATTCTCGATTTCTCGCAAACTTCAAGTTTTTCTGCATTTGCCTTTCTAATTATAGCATCTATATTGCACTTTAATAACACAGTAACTCGTTCCTTCATAAAACCAGCTACTGTTAGACTTTTAAACTTAATGTATGTTCTGTGTTATAAATTTCGTGCAACTTGTATTTCTTTGGTAACCTAAGTAAAATGACTTTTATCCTGTTATCAGCCATACAAAGATTTGCTTTTCACCATGCAGTTTCTGATAAACAATGTTTTTCTGTGAGCTACCCACCACTTGGTACAAATTTTGTCGTAGTATTTTAGTGAATTCCACAGCTTTATTATTCTAGAACTCTTAAAATATGGAACCTTTTTAGTCTCATAGCTTGACACCATTTAGGAAGGTGTATATGACTCATTGAAGTCTGTTACTAAGGTCCGATGTTTGCATATATGTACATTTTTAAAATCTATTATTCTTTTAAGAAATAGAAATGCATAATTTTTTAATAACTACAAAAATTTGTCTCCGATATGCTGTGGCCTAATTAAAAGGTCTTAAATCAATCGTATTGTTTCTAAACAAGGAGATATTTTATAGCTTGTGCAGAGTTGTTAGTATGATAATTTATAATTTCTCAGCCAAATAGACTTGTCAGTATGGGATTATCTAAAGTCTGAAGTGTATATTAATAAACCTATCACCATTGATGAATTCAAGATAACATTACAGGAAGCACTTGCAATTACATCAAAGACCTAAAAGTGATGCAAAACCTCTATGATAGATTGGAAGAACGTTGCATGCATGATGGAGAACATCTGATAAATCTGTTATTCACAAAAAAGGAAGCTGAAGAGAAGAATGACAGTGTATGTACCTACTGTTTTGTAAAATATTATTTTAGTTAGGCAACAAAAATAAAAAGTTATGTAACAAATAAAAAACTAAAGAAAATCTGAAACCCTTTCAGATTTTACATTACGCCCAAAGGGGCTTTTTTTTTAATGTTTAGTGGGTTACATTTACTTATTAAATATCGTGTTCTTAGAACTTAAACCATAAAATTCAGTTCAACAGCAATATTGCAAAATAATTTTAAAATGAGCATATCTTTAGAATTTCTGATGCACAATCTCATGTGCTGGAGATAATTTTTTTTTTAAATCATACAGTGTTGCCATTTCTCGCTTTGAAATCATTGAGTTTGTTAATTAAAAATTCATTAAAGTGTTACAAAATATGAAATAGATAATAAAACAAATTCCAAATTTGGGCTTCTAGATCCCCATATTCAAAGGAGGATTACATTACTCAAAATTTGATAGCTCTAGGTACCCTTGTTTTATCACAATGCGAGAAATATATATACATTTATGCAGATTCTTCCTTATTTAGTTACTTTAAATATAATACAGGGCTCTAATATTTGGTGCAACAATTTGAAAAGTGAAGCAATGCAAAATGCCAAAACGAAATTAATAGTCCCTCAGGGAAAATTGCTCCTTTGGACTAATAACTTTCTCCCTTCATTTTGAGGTTGAGCTCACCAGATGGACTTCATTCTTCCCTTAAGTTTTGAACTTGGATTCTACTGCTGTTGGCAGTAAACAAAAATAGAGAATTATGCAGTTGACTTATAGAAGTGCCACAGCATAAGAATATGTAATTTATCTGTTCGTAATAGTTTTTCTTACATTCATGAGTAAATATTAAGTCTTTATTATGAAAAAGGAAATTCATGTAACAGTTAGATAGTCTGGTGTTGATTTCAATATAAAAATCTTCAGATGCCTGTGGATTGAAGGAAACATTTCTGACATAATAACAATGCCTGTGAATTCAAAATGCATTTAGAGTTGCAATGAAAATTTATGCACTATTTGGCTGAGAAATTATAAATCTAATTTATTTTAGTAATATGTAAAGACATTAACATTAAAAATTTGTACAAATTTCATTTGAAAGACTTTTTTCTACTCTATCCAGTGGTGCAAGAAATACAATTCTGAATGTTTTAATTTATTTATTAAATGGAGTTATGAATAAAAACCATTTAAACACTAAATTTTAAAACATTTAAATTAAATTTTGAAAAAAATCACTAAACTACATTCCAGAATAACTGTACACAAAATTTGAGGTCGATAGCTTATCAGGGAATAGTTTAAAATGGAATGGCAATGTTTTGACCACAGTGACAAACCTTGAGCAAGTTAATTAAAAGTTTATACGAATGTTCTGTAGTCATCATATTAATGTATTTTAAAAAAAAATCATTCTTGTTTTAACCCACGGGAAAGCGCGTGGGGTGTATCATACCCCAAAAAGTGCAATATTCCTAATTTGTGAAACTGAAATTCTGTACTACATTCAGTAGCTGAGTTTCTAGGATTGAGTGACTTTCAGATCTGCTTTTCCATTGCCTACGTGTTTCAGAAAAAGATTTGTCGGTATTTTATTGCATCTGGGGTGTGACACACCCCACACGCCTGTCCACGTAAGTGAATTTCTGACTGAATATTTATTTTAGAAATTTATTTCTATAGTGTAACAGTAAATATTTCTACTCGCAAGTGATTTTAAAGTATTTGAAATTAAATTTTAAAAGATTTCTAAATGCATTATGGCAAAAAGAATAACTCCCTGTGAATTGGAAATGCAGCGGCTGTGAGACATTAGAAATATTTAAAAGTCAAGAAGATTACATTTCGGAAACTGAAGATGAAAATAGGAATATTTTCTACACTGTTTGGTTTCAAAAAAGATAAAGCATTAATTTCTTATGTTCCTAAAAAAAAGGAAAAATTGTTTTATACTTTTAACATTACATAACGATGATGCTATAGATGACACTACTGGAGAAAAGAAAATGCCAGAAATTATATATTTTTATAATAAGCTAAGGAAGCAGTGGATATTGTGGATGAAATGGCAGCAAGTTTTTCAGTTGCCAGAATAACAAGGAAGCGGCCAATGGTAATTTTTCTTTCTGCACTGAATGTTGCTGCAATAAATGCTCGAATTATGTTACTTTCAACTGCTAATCCACCAACCATATACAGAAGCAGATGTCTATTTTTGAGGGACTTAGCATTACAATTAATTAAAAAAAATATATTAAACAACGATCAGAGATTGATACCTTATCGAGAAACTTACGTATTGCATGCAAAAGAAGAGCAGAAGTTTTGAGGAATAATTCAAACAAATATACGAAATTCGAAGCAACTAAGTATAAAAGTTGTGATGAATGTCCTGGAGCCAAGGATAGAAGACCGTGAATGCTGTATTTAAAATGTGAAAACCTTCTGTGCTAAGAACACGTGATTGAATTTTGTTCAAAATGTAAACAAATAAAATAAGTTGCATTGTGTATTAGAGATGCAATAAAACTTAGAGGTATGATGGTTAATTTGTTATTATTTTCATTTATCTTAATTTTAACTCTCTATGAGCTTGTTTTGGAAATTCATTTTTTTTGTAACCCAAGTCTATTCACATATTATATAAGAAAAACAGCTTTAAAACCAAATAAATCTGTTTTTACCGTATTTTAAACATTGGGGTATGTGATACCCCATGCGTCCACTCTAGTAACTTTTCTTTATGTGCATTCCGCCGGGTTAAACGAAGGTGAGGAGTTTGTCTTACAACCTTAATAAAGAGATGCATTTTTCGATGCTAGAATGTTAGGGACTTGTTAAAGAATATAACAGTATTATACATCACAAAATTAAGATAATCAATATTTTTGAATGAAATACTGAACAAAATATCTATAATCTTATGAAATGGAAAAAATTAAAAATGATGTGGTAGATTTTATTGCAAATAATTTTAAATACTAGTTAATCCTCTTGCTTTTGAGATTATCAAAATGAAACAAAATATAAATGCAAAATCTATTTATAAGAAAAGGAGGGAGCTATAGCATATATAAAATGGCAGAAAACTTCTATAGTAAGCTTAATTTCTTTGGAGAAAAAATGAGAGAATGGATTAAAAATTTGAGAATGAGATTAATATATAAATAAATAAAACAATTTTAGAGAAGCAAAGAAAGAAGGGTGACGTAACGACATTATAACCTTGAATTTAAAGAGCTTCTGCTTCATATTTTTTAAAAAAAGTGTAGAAATATCTACTGAGTAATGAAGATACCTACTGATATGATTTCCATATGTTTGTTCTTATTTTAATTCAGTACAGAATTAAAGCTCAGTTAAGACTTTTTTTCCCTATCATATGATGTCCTTTCACAATTGCTTTTATTTTTTTCTCAGCGTATATGTTGAGAGAAAAAAAAAAATTCTGTTTTTTTACTTTCCAAACTGCTGCATTATCTTCATCTGAAGAGCTTTCTGAGTTATTACATGACCAATTAAACTCAAGGTCTGCCAGACTGGAAGAAAATCCGGGTCCCAGATTTCAGAAGGATTCATGGAATTCATCACTAGGTGGCGCTCGTTAACCGCTGCACTTTGGTTATACATTTGCTATTTGTAGCTAGCTCATTTATAACAAAAAGTGTATTTTATTTATAATATTTATAAAGAATTCGCTGTTTGCTAATAATAATACAAGATGGTATATTGCTGCGTGCCATACTGTAGTTCAGACCACAAGAAATCTAAAAATGTGTCTTTCTATGAATTTCCATGCGAGGAAACTCTGAAAGAAAGATGGATCAAGAACATATCTCGAAAAGGTAAATTTACCGCTATTTAACGCTTAGCAATATATATATATACTCAATTAGTTGCATTATTAGTATATATATATTTTACTTTTTTGTTAGCAGAAACTTTTGTGATAAACTGAAAGTAATAATTTTATTACATCATTTCACGTGATTCTTCTCATGGTCTGATAAATATAGAAAGAAATAAAATTGAGAAAATGGCGCTTTTCGAATCATAGCTGCTACATATGTTAAAATTATCTGTAGATTACGCTTTTATATTTCTATCAATTTATTAGTTTCTCTCAGTGTTCTTATTTATTTCTTTATTTTGGATTACTTGACAAGAATAATCAAATATAATTGGATGAAACTGTCGATTAAGATTGATTTATATATATATATTGTTTCTTTTTCTGAAAAATTTGTTGAAAGGCTAAAATTAAATGATTAAAAAAATGTACATTTAATTTACAACATTGTCATGTTGTAAATTGAAATGTATGTGTGAAATTAAACTGCATTCTGAACATCAAATATGAAATAATATAACATATACATAAAAAAGAATTTAAAATGTTTGTCAGCTCATATGTTATCAAATTATATTTCATATATATAGATATATGTATTTGTATGCACATAAACACATTCATCGGTTTTTCTTTTACCATGAAGGCACTGAGAAAATTCTTTATTTACAAGCAGTTTTGAATATTTTTTATTTATCAACCTTTATTTAAATTAGACGTATAAAATATATAATTTGTTCTACTTATGGTCTTCTAATTGACATCTCAGATTTTACATCTGTTATCTGATAGTCATTAAGAAATTATATGCTATTTGATGAGTATATTTTGGAATTTTAGTTGCAAAAGCACAATCATTAAACTGAAGTTATGAAATTGTAAGTATTACATTTAAATGCTGTTTAGAGTGAAATTTACCAGCAGCTAAAAGATTTTTTATATTTCTCTTTTATGAAAAGTGCATGAGTTTGTTTCCACTAAAATTACTGCTGCTCTTAATGAAAACTGTGATCTATTGAACATCTTAGTGCAGTGTTTCTCAACCCGATTTACTCCTAGAACCAATAAAATGTTTCAGTGTTTTATTGCGGACCAGTAAGGTTAGTAATTTTGACTATTGGCATAATCTTTACATGTACAAAATTGTAGAATCTGAATTTTGAAGGACTTACAAATAGTGTTTATAGACTAATAATAAACACTGCCTTAGTGCATGTAATAGTGGTGGAACAAAAATGATTTATATTAATTGCTGGATTGTCTATATGAAGCCATCAGTTTACTGATAAAAAATGTAGGTTATTTTAAATTTTGCCATTTAGATTGAATCTCTGATTGAAAAAAAAAAAAGAAATATTTAGAAGATGACTGTGGTGTTTAACATATTTTATATGATCTTCTATGTTACATTTTTCATTCTATATGTAGTTTTTACATCTAGATTGAAGTATGATCTGCTTGTATAAAAACCAGACTTGATATTTATCTTAATTAAGATGTGATTAACATAAAAGCAGTGTTATGAGATAACCTGTAAATTACTTCTTATAAAGAGGCTTTTTGGTGAATTTAGTTCTAGTTACAGCTGCATATTTTATTTATTTATAATGCTGTTGCTGCACCATATTGGTCATATGTGCTGCAGAGTTAGACGAATGGGTTTGAAGAAAGAAATAAAAGTTTGTTTTATCCCCTTTAAGAAACTGTTAAGAATGTCTGACTAATTAAAACCTTAAAGGAAATGATTCCCTTTCCATCTTTGATAGTATATATACACACACACACACACATATATATATATATATATATATTTCAGAAGATACTAAGAAAAAAAAGCATAGCTATGTTCTTTAGTTGTTGGCTGTCAATGAATACCTTTATGGAATTTCTGTGGCTGCTTGCACACAGTAGCTAAAGCTTCCAACATTAAAGTATCATCCTTCTACAATGCTTTTGTGAAAGATGTGGCTTGGAGTTACTAAGAAAGTTTAATTGCTGAGGGGATTTTACGAGGAACCATATCTCAATGTGATGATTACACTTATTTTGCAAACTGACAATTCATCTATTGTGCTAATCTTTGTTGTCACTCAGTGCCAGCAAGCATTAAAAGTTTAAATTAAATTGATTTTTGCTTGAACTTGAATAGAAGAATTACTAATAGTAAATCTATTTCGTTATATTCTAGTGCTATAAATAAGAATTTCAAAATTGTGAGTAAATTATGCTTTTATCTCAGAAATACAAGTAATATATATATATATGTATAGTAAAGAGAGATCATAAAATAATCTGTTGTACTTGTTCTTTATTTTAGATTCATCTGGTAAATTATGGAGACCTTCTGACAGATCTGTTGTCTGCAGTAGGCATTTTCATGAGTCTTCGTATAAAGATCGTAGAAGAATCTTGAAATAAGGCTCTTTACCAACAATCTTTGAAGATTACCCTAAATATATGCAACCAAACTTACAGACATTTTTTTTTTTTGAATTGGTTTTTCTCTCCCCCTCAGATTTAGTATATGAACGAGTTTAATACATGTGCTGAACTTATACTTGTCATCTTACGGTTATTGTAGTGTGTTATCAAAAATTATTTGTCAGCTACAAATTTGTTTGACCCTTATTATCAGCTATTTATATTCAACACCTCTGTTTTTAATTTATTGCATTTCATGCAATTTACTGCTCTCTGTTTATAGTGATACTACCCTCACAATCCTCATGGAATGAACGAATCTGTCAGTAATACTTCTAAATGACTGTATATTTAGCTCATGTGAATTGCATCTAAATATATACAAAAAATAGAAACATATGTATAAATTTTTATTCTGATTTCCACTGAAACTTCTCTCATGTGTATATAGTTTACATTTAGATAGTGCATTCAAGTAGAAAGTCCTGAGTCACCATCCCTATTGTCCTTATCTGTCCCCATGTGACTTCCACATCTTTGGTGAATTCAATAAAGCATTGCAGGGACACCAATTTCAAATGGACGATGAAGTTAAGGAGTGCATGTGCAATTGGTTCAAACAGTAATCAAAGGATTTCTATGAGCATGTCATCATGTGACTTATGTCACAAAGGGATAAATGCCTATGGACAATACTTTTGAGTTTTATTGAATAATTACTGTGAAATTGCCTGTGATTGGTTACTCATTCACTGTTCCTAATATTTTAATCTATTATACCATATTCAAAATTTTATAGTATATAGTTCATTTTAATTAGTGTCATGCATCAATATGTTACATATGAATTTATGTTAGCTGGTTGAATATTTTGTGGCTGTATGCAACTTAATGCAGATTTAGGATGTATTCCTATCCATACATAATTAATTAATAGTGCATTTTGTTTTATGAAATATGGCTTCATATTTTATTATATGCTATTGATGATATTGAAATACTTGGTATTCAGCACTAACATATCAAAATTTTATATAAGATTCATTGTGATTCATGTCATGTATATATGATGTACATATAGATTTGAACTCACTGCTCCATGCTTTTGGGTTTTACTTATCCTGTAAAAAATTTGAAACGCATATCTGTACATAATGAGCAATACTTACATTACTCTCTTTAAACAAAATTAATTGTATTAATGAATATTTTATGATTTATTCTGTGCAGTCAATGATATTGAAATAACTGGTATTCAGTAATAATAGTCTCAAAATTTCATGTATGATTGTTATGTATGTATAATGTGCATATAGATTTGAACTAACTTGCTCTATGTTTTGGGATTGTACTTATCCTGTCAAATTTAAAATACATGTCTGTACAATGCTTGTAGTATTCTCTTTAAATAAAATTAATTGTATTATTGTACTTATTTAAATGAAATAACATTGATTCTAAAATTGCTTTATATCTGACATTATTATTTTCTAACCTATGTGTGCATTTCACTCTGATTTATCAGGAATGGGAGTAGTATACATGGATTTATATCAAGCAGCTGCGTGTACTTAATGTGTATGTGTGTTTAATAGTAATAATATTGCTTTATGAAATTCATGAATTTTATTTCATGTATTCACTATTCTTGATACTGAACTACATCAGTATCTCACTACTAGCCATAAGATTTATATATAGGTTATTCTAATTAACATTGCATGTGAGTAAAAATGTCTAGCTGCTGTATCTTTACGGGATATACTTAATCAGCTTGGTTTTTTGCTTAACTTTAAATGCATAGCTGTCTAAAATTATGTATGTACCTCATTTTACTTAGTATTGTGGGGCATGTGTGATGGATATATTATTTATATTTAGTCATGCAAGTTTTTAAGTTTTCCACTTGATGTACCAGAAATAAATGTTTCCTTAAGTGTATATTGTAGTTATGAGAGTTATTATGTTGCTTTGTTGAAATATATTTTATGTGTCTTTGTCTCTTTTCTTTATAACAAACTGAGAAAAGCATAATGTTTGATTTAGTGAACAGTTTTATCAACAATATCATTAGAATAATTCAAGATTTTCCATCATTAAAAATGTAAACTGCTGAAATACAATTAATTTAATTTCTAAATTTTTAATATTAACCCCAATCAAATCCAAAATACAGTAGTGATTGGAAGACAAACATATTAGGTAATTAAAACTAGGCAAAAAAGCAACTAGAATTTTATTCAAAATATGTGCCAAACTAAGGTTGCCTTTTTTGCTTACCAATTTTAGCCTTTATTTTGCATATCTGTATTTAATGCTCAGAGCTGCAAATATGGAATTATTTAAACTTTTATTGCTTAAGATATCCTAGACACAGTTAATTTGATAATAAATTTAAAAAAGAAAACTTAAGCTCCTAAAATTAAATCTCTTTTAGTAATGCTTTATCTCTTATGTATTAGAAACAGATATACAGTTTTAGATCATGATGCATTAATAGGTTAATTACATATGTAATAGATGTTAGAAAATTTTTAGGCACAGGACAACTCATAGAAATATGTTATATGTTCTGAAGCTATTCGCTAATTTCTTAATATATAAATAATTGAAAAATAAAACTTATGCTCTAAATCAACTTTAAATTATATTAAATAGCTGTAATAAGTATAATTCAGAATAGCGTATATTTTTTAGATGCAAGCAGGAAGTAAAGTAGCTAGTGTTTATATATGAAACAAAAGTGGGATAACTTGAAATTTCATACTTTCTTTCTCAATAAAAACATTTTTGTTAAATAGAAAGGTACAATTTCTGACTTTAATGGATTAATCGTTTTTAAATTTTGCATATAACAACACAGAATTCGTTTCTAATAGATTTCTGCTCACTGTAAACATTGCAAAGTGCAGCAGAATAGTAGCGCCATCTTGCGGTGAGTAGGAGTTTCACGGAGGCTACCGAAAACACAAAAGAATCTTTTCACACTAGCAGGCCTTGAGTTTAGTTGGCCATGGTTATTATAAAGTTCATTATGTCTTCTTTCAATTCCAGTTTTCTTCTGTTAAAATTGGTTGACAAATAGAATCGGTAGAAAATATTATTATTAGAAAAACAAGTTCAGTAAGTCCATCAAATGAAATGTTTTATATATCACATGAATATGACTTCCTGAATACAAATAAAAAACTTTTTAATAGAGACAATTTTTTTATAGACAACTTTTTAATAGAGATAATTTTTAACAAGAGAAAAAACTTTTTAATTATTAATAAATTACCAAATTAATTAAGAAATAGGAAACTTTTATTAATTGGAGGAAAACACTTCTTTCAGTTTAAAATCTATTTTACTAGTTTTAAGGTGATTTAAATATTTGGTTATCACTCTTCAATATTACTGAATTTTAACATGTAACTCATGTCATACACATGTATTCATATGTATGGCATGAAAACTAACAACTCTGGATTTAAGTTTTTCATATTTTGTTACATTCAGAATTGATACTAGGTTTTTTTGCCACCTAGTACAATCTCTCAGGCTATTTAATTCTGCCACTCTAGTGTAGCTACACTGGATCTATCACCAATCCTGGTTATGTTTTATTATCAAGCATCAGATTAAGGATCAAGTTATATGATGAATGCCTACAGCATCTAAAAATTAATTAATTATGATATTTGTATATTAAATGGCATCCAGAGAGGCTTTTTACCACGACGGTGAAAAAACAAAAGATGGAAGATCATAAAAGGAATGTCTTGTAAGAAGCCTGCTTTTCGCATGATTCCTAAGAGCAAATATACCAGCCTTTTTTTTGGGGGGGGGAGAATCTCTTCAATATTAGACAAAAACATTTATTGGCAGGCAGTTTTAATTTTGAGGAGAAAAAATAGTCACAAGGGGAAAAAAACATTTTTTTGGCAGGCACTTTTAATTTTGAAGAGAAAAAGTAGTCACAAGGGAAAAAAAATAGGAAGATGATCGTCAAAAGCATACAACTTTATTTTGAAGTTGGAAATTATATGCATATTTTTAAATGTAGTTTTAATTTCTCATTAAATTCTTTTAAAAGAAATCAACTGCCGTATTATGTATGTAATCTCATTAACTCAGTCATCAAACTAATATGTTCATCATTCTATTGTCAAACAGTATTATGAATATTAAAATATATAGTTTCATCTTTTACAGTATTATTTCTTGTTTATTATGCATTAATGTTCATAGTAAACATTAATTTCATCACATGCTAACAAAATATTCAACGACTTTAGAATGACGTATAAAACTATCAGTTCTGGCATAAGTAGTGCATACAAACTCAATATAATATGATAAATACTTACAGCTACCAAGCATTTCAAAATAGGATTCAGAAATGCACTTCATTGTTACAGCAGCCACTGCATTTAGCAAACTTACAAACTTAAAGTACAAAAATTAACAAACTTAGTCACGCAATTTTTTATATATTGCCAAACGTTTATGTGGTGTCTTCTTTCATTATAAAGTATCAAACATTTTAAAAACCAGTTTACTGCCCAATTAACAGACAAATTAATTACTGAATAGTAAAAAAATATCTAAATACAATTCAGCTTTAATAAGTGGAAATCTGAACTAAAAATATTTTAGGAAGCAGTTTCTGGCCAAATCCTATTGCTTTAACCTTTTCAGTCCTAATGGGCACATACATCCCAGAGATAAGATTTCATTACCTTTTGGGTAAAAAAAAAAAAAAAAAAAATCATTTTTAAATGGGTTTTTATGCTTGCAGTGTTTTTAAGGAATTAGGGAACAAATACATGACTAAAGAAACCTGGCCTATTTGCAAATGTGTCAGGTTGCACTTTGTAAAGACTGCTTTATGCCATACCATACTTAACTTCTACTCTAAGAATAAAAAATTCCATACATTTAACTTTATTATTTATTCACATGCAGTGTAAGGCTATATCACAATATCGTAGATGATTGTGACAGGAAGTCCCAGTTGACAATGTGTAGATATTGTCCCATGAGATTTCCAGGAAACAAGAAAAGTTAAAACTTTAAACTCATATTGCACTTCTTTTAGTACGTCAACATTAAATTAAACTACTTTTGATATTTAAATTTTAATCATGCAAAAGTCGGGTCAGAAGGGTTAAGCAAGCAACGAGAATATGTGCTTTTTGAGGAAAACAGCTTCATTTTATAGGTTTTTGGCTTTGTTTTTTATTCAACTTCTTAAGTTTATTGTATTACACTGCATATATTATATTTGCATAATTACCTTATTTCAAGACAGTGTGAATTTTTAAAGTAGTGTTAGTACCATACAAGATGCATAATATTCATTCGGAGATTTCATTCAAAAGCATTTCATGATCTCTGAGAAATTATTTTTAGTTAGTAACAATATCATTTTTCACTGCTTGCAGTAAAGCGATGCTTTTCTGCTGTGTACATTCAATATAACTAGATTAATAAGAAGGGCAGAAAAAAAATATATATATTGTTTTAGCCTGGAAATAAAAAAAAAAATATAAGACTTAAGAATATTTCTCATTGGGAATAGAAATGTTTTGAGTATTCAAATTCATTAATATTTTCTCTTTCTTTTTTGCATTATATTTCATTAAAATACCATGTATTGCCTGAAAGTAGAATTTAGTTTGATAGTTGATATGAATAAATATTTAACAATTTTTATACGCAAAATAACTTTAAAAGTGACGGCAAAATGATCAGATTTATTATATGTTTCTATTTATTTTGACTTAGAGACAGGTAGGAAAACTCTAGATAAATTTTTATAAACCCTATTTAAATAAGAGAATTTATTCAGTTATCAATTTATACCTTCAGAAATTAACTGATGCACATGTCAAAGAACAAAATTTACATTCCACATGCTTTATATGTAAAATAATTACATCTACCATTAAATGTGTTACATAACTATATTCTGTATTTAAATATTCTAAGCAAATACATTACGTGTGAATACTGTTGTTATAAGTAATTAATTTTAAATGTTAATCTGATTATTAATGTGTTGCAGCTTAGGAAACTGAAAAACCTACCAAAAAAGTTATCATAATTTTAAGTATGCAATATATGTTATGACAATTATTGTACTTTTTCATACAAAACAAATTCAAAATCCAGCTACTGTCTTTATTTTGCAGTGTGATCCAGTTTTTTAATGATGCATTGCTACTGTTTAAATTTTGCTAAATTAATTACAATTCATTATTTATACCTAAAAAATTTAAGAAAAAAATATCTCAAATATATATAATTACATATAAACAATTTGAAAAAATTTGGTTAGAATTTTATTTTATCTGATTTATCTGTATTTCTAATTTGCTATTTAGGATATTTCATAATTTGAGAAATTTATTAATTATTTCTAATGCATCTTTAAAAATCTGTCATACAATCATTATTATTATTATAATGAAAGTAATAAAAAATAATCACTAACACTTCTTAAAAATCTATTTAAACTTTTAGATAATCATGAAATGTTTTTGGAGAAAAACAACCAATTTGATAAAAAAATTTATGTAGTTGAATAAAAGTTTAATAGTAATACATAGAACTACGAACAGAAGTAACATCAACAAACAAAGGAACTAGGATTCCAAAGAATATGTATATGTACACTGCGGAAAAAAAAAAAAAAAAAAAATCTCCCGTTCTACTGGGCCGATTGATGAAATTCAAATTGCGTTCTTCATTTATGTCTATAAAGCGCGACTTATGATATGTATTAGATTTATATATAGCATTGTTAAAATTTGGGTATTTTGACACAAAATCGTGCTTTTTCTGAATAACATACCAATTTTTTCACATATTTCGATTCTACGACTCAAATTACGCCAAACTTCCAAGTTTTGTAAAAATCGTTTAGTGTAGTTTCCAAAAAATTAGCTCCTCAATGTCAAAGCTGTATGTAAGCATACAGCTTTGCTCAATGTTAATTCAATTTGGTATGTATTTATTAATATCTCTTCTTTTATGAAACTTAGTTGACTCCTTCTTATACAGTTCGAAATTTAGGTTCATTTCAAATAAAATTCGCCCATTTTTTTGTGATTTATTTTAAAATAATTTTTATAAATTTTTCGAAAAAATTTGGAATTATAACCTACAAAATTTTTACAATCATCTTAAAGTAGATATATTTCTAAGCATACTTGCAAAAAATTAGAGCTTTTTATTCAAAATTTCCGAAGATATACGTGAATTTATATATTGGCGCGTTTTGAAATTTCACATATTTGTTGAAAGCGATAATAACGAAAATGTGGTTTACGCACTTTGTTAAAATTATTTGAAAGTAGAATGATAAAAGACTTTTTTTCCTTCTCTGCACAATGGAAGGGAAGGAAAATAGGTTGCCACATATTAAGTAGTTCGATTTTGTGTCAAAATACCTATATTACAACAAAGCTATATATAAATCTAATATATATCATAAGTCGCGCTTTCGAGATATAGAAAACGCAATTTGAATTTCGTAGAATTTCGTAAAATATTCGTAGTTCTATATCTCCAGTAGAACAGGAGATATAGAACTGTCCCATTTTTTTTTTTTTTTTTTTGAAAAACATGACGTACAAAGTGTGACTTTGCGCGACAGCGCGACGACGACATGTGTATTGATTGCCATGTACATATGTTATTGTAAAACACACTTTTTATTTAACTCAAAATAATTTAAGTATATGAATTAAACATTTTAAATGGTACAGAAGATATTTAATATAATACAATCATGCAATTAATGAATAATTTCTTAAAGGCAAATATAATCAAATATTACTTTTCTTAGGATTGGCACTATTATTTACTACTCTCGCTCCGTTTAAGGGTAATGATCTCTACTGGAACAAAATTTGTTTTGAAGTCTTTCTCTGAAATGAAAAGTCAAATGCTTTTATTTTAACAGTTTTATTGTAAACGGAAATTTCAGCTATAGAACCGTTTGAATTCTTTTATGATTCTCCGATTTCTTCTTCCGATAACCGAGTTTTTCTCTTTGGCAACTTGGACTGTTTCTGTTTTCCTGTTGTTAAATTTAAAAGCTGAAAGCTACTGTTGATGTTTTTAATTAGAATTACTGTTACTCATGTGAAATTTCGTAATTTTTTTATTCTGAATTTGATTTAATAAAACTTTTTATCATGGCACATCAGCCTACAAGTAGTGCTTTACGGGCTTTGTCACTTGAATTCAAAAGTCTTCAGGAAGAACCAGTTGAAGGTTTCCGCGTTAAATTAGTGAACGAAGATAATCTTATGGAATGGGAAGTTGCACTTTTTGGTCCCCCTGATACTTTGTATGAAGGAGGCTACTTTAAAGTAAGTTTTCTGTTGAGTATTGAAGCGTATTCTCAACGATTTATGATTGCCTGACCTCTTTATATAAGATATGTTTAAAGTAAAAATTTGCTGCCAGCTTGTGTATTTCTTATCAAACTCCACACTGAATATTTATTACAGTATATAAACAGAATTTAAAATTATTAAGAAGATTATAAAGAAGATTAGAGAGTGTTTTGGTGTTTGGATAGAGCAGTTATATTGTATAATTATTAACATTATTTTTATTTACATTGCAATAATTTAGTAATATTTATGACAAGGAATTAAAGTATTACCAAATGGTTAAATCAAGCAGTTTCACGTTAATTTAACCATTTAAATTCCTTATTTAGAAATCATTTGAACGTTTTGAATCATTCTCTTGCTTGTTCAGTATTTACTATTCGCTTGTAAACGATAATCATGAAATTAACCCAGAATTCATTATATAATATGTATGTGTTGAAGGATTCTTTAAAATAGAGATCTTAAAATGTAAGGACCGATAGTTTATAGATCCTGGAATGTAAAAAGGGAGAAAAAAGAGAACAATGCATACTTTAAAAACATAAACCAGCTTATCAGGCAAGGTAACTAACTGATTAGTGTAAACAATAAAAATTGCAGTGTTAAAAAAATAATAAAATTCTCAAATTTAATTTTATGTAAAAAGTATGAAGTTTATGACAAAAGTGAAAGGTTTGGATTCACAGTTCAAGCTTTTCTAGTAATTTAAATCCGATGATGTGCTTTTTTTTTTTTTAAATATAAAAAGTATATTTATGCAAGCTGTTTGATGATAATTTTTTGCCCTAGCTGAATTGTCGGGAGGAGCTCTTTCATGAATTTGAAAAAGCCATTTGTTAATCTTTATATTTGAGTACTAATATTTTTCATATAGTAGGTTTGAAAATATTTATGATGTTTCTGGTCCAAGAATTCCCCCTTTCCTTTTGAACTTGCTGTTGTATTTTTGTTATGCCCTAGAAAGTTACATGAAAATATAAACTCCAATAGTTAGTTAACAATACATAAAATTTATTTTAAATTCATATCTCAAAATGTTATGTAGAACTTTTTTTCCAATAATATCAGACTATAAGTGATATTGTTTTGCTGACAGAATTTATTAAAACATGTCCTAATATGACTGAACAAGTGGTTTTCATGGATGTATAAATGCCACTTAGGAAATAATAGTTTCATTCAGATAAATTATTGATTACAAGCTTGCAGGTACTAATTTGTTATTTTAATTGCTCCTGAAGAACATGACAGTGTCAGAAGAGCACATCAGGTACATCATCTTTACAAGTATAAAAATTAGGTGTAATGGAAATATATAATCCAATAATTTTTCTATAAATTTCAACAAAGTGGCCTTATCTTGAAGATGCCAGCCACTATGAGCACTATCTTTTTTATTGATGTGTTGAAAGCTGCATTTGAATTAAATTGATGAAGAATGGGCAAAAGAGGTTAATTCATCATCAACTGCCTGTCATCTTGGAAGAAACTTGTAATCTTTTCCAGGCTTGGCCTAGGTTCCATATGAACTTACTGATGAGAACATATGAACACTTACATTATTATTTATTCATGTGAAAAAAATTCCTCATTTTTTGAACCATTTAGGGACTGGTGATGAAATGTGACTGGGGTTTTGAAACTTTCAAAATTTCATTGAGAATATAATTCTCATGAGGCGCTTTAAACTGGTGTAAGACTTTATCTACAGTAAACTAGCTGATATTTTGTAAATGACATAAAAAATCTGCTATGCTGTTAAAGGTGTGTTATTTCAGACAGAGAAATAGTTGATAAAATAAGTATTTTATTCTTTATTTCTTCAAAAATTACATTACTTATGTATTGATCTAGTATCTTTTACATATTGATGAATGTGAATAAAAGAATTTGAATTATGTTGTATTTTCATAGGCTCATGTAAAATTTCCAGTTGATTATCCGTATTCACCTCCCTCTATTCGTTTCCTAACAAAAGTTTGGCATCCTAATGTATATGAGGTAAGTTATTAAAAATGTAATTCATTTAATTTCTTTCCTTAAGTTGTTTTAAATATTATATATTTTTTAAGATATTGCAGTAATCAAAGGGGAGAAACAGAATCATTTTGTGTAATGTATACAGGAGCATGTTAAAGTTTAGAGACTTGGCATATAGTTCCTTACCATAAATGATATTTAAAGCAGCACAGCACAAACTATCTTCAAAATACCCTTTTCCCAATGTGATAAAACATTTTTATCAGCATTCATATAGCCATTTTTTCTGACTACTAGTAACACATTGCTGTTTTTATCTGATTTGTTGAAAATGTAGCATTATTTCTATAGTATTTGTTACATCAATAGATGTACATAAAAATCATAGGAACTAAGTCAGGTGAGTGGACAGTGTAAAAACATAATTTTTGGCAAGAAATCTTTGGCCGTTATAATTTGCAGATTCATTTTCATGGAGAAGATATGTTCTGCTTTGCTACATCTGAGGCTATTTTAGAGACCTAGAGGAGGGACGGTGGGATAGTAGCATCTTGTTTAGCAAATGGTGAATACTTAGTTGGTGTCTGCTATTCTCTATTGATGATGTATTATGACTGACATGTTGTTTCACTAAATTTTATCTTCTATGGCCTGCTGCAAAAGTTAAGTCTGAATTATGGTACTTAAGTTATTTGTTATATTTACTTAGTGTGATTATTATGGATGGTAACTGATTATTACGTTTAGAACGTTCAAAGGCCTAGTCACTGTGACAAAATCTGTAAGTGCAAGTGCTGTTTTTCGAAGCTGGAGTAATCAGCTCTTGTGTTAAGAACTACATGTGATGATTGCGAGAAAACTTTCAAAACAAAACCTGCGTCTACACATGAGTGCACATAATATGGTAAAAGTTAGATTTGCAATATGAACAGGATTTGTATGGTTCTTTAAAAAGTCCATAAGGTTTTTGGAAAATATTTTTGGACCTAAAAAATCTAATTTCAGCCAACATCTGCAGGTCTCAAATTTTACTCATCTGACATTTCTTTGTTTTTTATGACTGTCAGTTTGGGTGTAAATTAACATTTTGGAGGATTATTTTTTGGTCACTCATTGACATAAATGTATCTGTTGGATTATAATGTGAATTCATTCTTACTTCTAATTATAAACAGTGCAATACTCATATTTCTAGGCGCGAGGCTCTACTTTCATCATAATGTAAACATTTCAAAATTTTTTCTTTCTTTTTTTTTTTTTTTGAAAGAAGAGTTCCTAAAGTATTGCATAGAAAAATAACATTTCTCTTTCTGGGATATGAATTCTTGGTTAGTCTATATTTTAGGGTACCCCTTGGATTATCGTTAAGTTGTCATTTCATTTATCACCAAGTTGTTTCCTTTATGGTAACCTGAGTAGTTGAATGTTATGGACACTCTGTTATAATGTGATTGGTTGCGTGATTGCGGTGAATTTGACTGATGGGAAAGTATTTGTAAGGGCTTATTTATGTGTTGGATGTTGGTTAGGAGTCCGCCACTTAATGTGCTTTATACCGTAAAATGCCTGCTGATGGTACGATTAACTTGAAGTTTTTATACAGTTTAGAATGATTGGGAAAGAAAACATGATTGACTGGTGTGTAAATGAAGATTTAAGTAGCTTCATTCACCTCTCGGTAAATTGCGCAATGAGATTTAAAGATTTGGAAACCGGAGTTCGTATCAACACTATGGAAGGTATCTGGGGTGTAATAAAAAAGAAATGCCACTGACAGTCTGGAGAATATTTTTCATTTTTACTTTTGTGAATTTATGTGGCAATGACAGTTTACAGATTCTAGTTTAGGTAATTTTAATAGTTTCTGGGTGCTGTTACAGAATTCTGTGTGTCTCGCATACTGAAGAAACAGGTATTTTTAAATAAGGTAAGTCGATATTTCCTTTTTGTGTTGCATAGGTTATATGAAATGTATTTCTATTCTTATGTTATTTCCTTGTTTGATTTAAAATGCAGTTTATTGAGATTATATATATATTTTTTTGTTTTAATTATGTTTTATTATATTATGTTTTGGACATAAACAGGAATGGCGCCAAAAAACTGCCAATTTTCACCAAGCGGTACCCTGAAATGTATTTTTACCGAATTCTTTTGTTATATGGTCAAAATTGAGCAATTTGTCAGCATTATGGAAATTTAAGATACATTTTTATTTAAAATTTTGGTAAAGATATACTTCAGGGTACCCCTTGGCGATTTTTTGTTGCTATTCCTGTTTACGTTAATGCCCTCTCCAGTAAAATGGCATCCCAAACATAATGCAGTAAAACATAATTTAAAAAATATTTATATATAATCTCAATAAACTGCATTTTAAATCAAACAATGAAATGGTATAAAAAAGGAAATACATGTTATCTCATTTACGCACTACAAAAAGGAGATATCGACTTATTTAGAAATTTCTGTGTCTTCAGTTTGTGGCACACAAAATTACTTAATTGCATTCAAAAATGTTCTAAAATTATCTGAACTGGAATCTGTATACTGTTATTTCCACATAAATTCACAAAAATAAGAATGAAAAATATCTAGTGTCGGACAAACCCATTAAAAGCCAGCTGAACGATCTTTACGTTCGGCCATACACATGTCCTTCATACAAACAAGATGCTTATAATGACTACTAAGTAAAAGTGCATTTACACACCAGTCAATTAATCCTTTTTTTCCCTTTTGTTCCAAATCGTACAGAAAGTTCAGATTAATCTTATCACACACAGCCATTTTATGGTGTAAAGCACAAAATAAGCAATGTACTTACTAATCAACATCCAACACATAAATAAGCCCTTACAAATATTTTTCCATCAGTCAAATTCATCGCAATCACACAACCAATCATGTTATAATATGGTTTCCATAACCTTCAGCTACTCAGATTACCATAAATGAAACAGCTTGGCAATTCTAAGGGATAAAATATAGAATAACCAAAATTTTGATTTGATAATTTGTGGATTTTTTGATTTTTTTAGAACTTAATAATATTGATTATTATGAAAATAGTGGTAGTATGTTAAAATTATATTTGAAAAGATAACATTAAAAATAAAATATTTTTATTTTTCTCTGTGATATTTTAAAGGAATATTGCTTTCCATTTTGGCAATTTAGGAATACTTTGATTTTAAAAAAAATAAGGTAATAAATCCTGTAAAGCAGTGGCCTCAAACTGGTGACATGCATGTGGCCTCCAAAGCAATTTTGTGTGGCCGGCGAATGATTTCTATTATGTATTTGTTGCAAATACGGTGTTGCCAAAATTTCACAATTTTAGTTGTTTGAAGTTGGAGTTTGCATTACGAACATGAAAGCACATCAGAAATATAAATAGAGTTAATTCATTTACAATGTGATATAAATATTATTCAAAAATTTGAAAATAAAGATTTTATTAACTTTTATTTGTAGTTATCAAAAAATAAGAATAGAATGCTTTCAAGTGCCCAGCTGTAGTAAGAAATGAAAAAAATTCCTAATTATAGACACACAAGCATATGCATTATTTATGCCTTTAAGAAAAATTTAATAAATAAGAGAAAGAGACTGAGTTGTCCTTATTTGTAAGTTTTGTTCCTCTTAGAAAGTTTTCACAATTTGATTACTTTTAGTTTAAATTGAAGCTATCAAATGATTAATTAAACATGTTAGAATTATTTGAAATAAATATTGGTCTGAAGTGTAATATTTAACTGTCAATTTATTTGAATTACAATGTGTAATGAAAGGAAAAAAAAAGCCAACTTCAGCTTTCAGGTAAAAAATAAATATAAATTAAATTTTTTTCCTCTTGCTTATTATTATTATTATTTACATATGTTTGGATACATGTAGTAGCAGAAATTTGAAATTTATTAAAAATGTTCTTTTCTTTTAATTTTTTTTTTCTTAAAAATCTGGCCTATCAGCTGTTTTCAGGTCCAGCATGTGGCCTGCATGCAATTTGAATTTGAGACTACTGCTATAAAGTGTGGTTTCTGAAATAATTCTCATCAAAAGCAAAAAAGCTAGTGTAATTATTTTAAAATTAATTTCATTTGTCTTTTATATTTTTCCATGTTAAGAGTTTTTTTCCTTGTGTTTTAGAATACTCAAATTTGTACGAGCTTTATCTGTAAAACTCAGTTTACATTTTTATTTTCTGAATATTTTTTTCTTTTTTCCAAAATCTTTCAGCTTTTTGCCGTTACAGAGATAGTAGGGATAATTTTTCTTTCAGACTTTTGATCTATTATCTCTGAAGGTATAGAAAGATTTGAAGGCAAGCTTTAATAGACCTGCGATTCCAGAAAAATTTCTATATAGTATTAACATGTTTTACGTGAAGTTTGTGATTAATTTCTTATTTTTTGGAAGAACAGTGAAGACGAAATTATGTGAATTTTCTACTTTTGAACCTGAAAGTCTGTCTCTTAACCTGTGTACTTCCCTTTATTTTCTCTTCTTTTCACCAGATACAAGCATGGAAAATTCTAAAAATGGTTCTATTCTTGTCATATTGACAGCTGTAGAGTTCCTAACTCCTTTGTCCAAGATGAATGTTGAGGAATCTAGCGAACTATGTAGCAACATATTGTTGAGTTCAAAACAACTAAGACGTAAACTCAAGAAGGGTTAAGATACCCTTTTATTCACTGAAATAAGAATAACAGTCAGCCCCTTCTTGGTCTTACAGAAAGCATCTACTCAGGCTTTAACTCAGAATAAAAAATAAGAAACTAAACTTTAATTAACTAAAATTAGACTTAGCCAAAGTTAAACATAATTATCTAACGTAATTTTCCCTTAAATTAAACTAGCCAGTGACTATCACTAGGCATGTATAATACAGCTATATGGCTGAGCATAACAATTTTAAGAGTGACTTAGCCAAAAGACAAACATGCACTACTAAAGACTTCTAGCACTCTCTAATGAAATTAGTTGAACTAATCTTAAATACTACTTCTAACTCATTTGCATTTAATGCGATTCTAAAAACTCATTTTGGTAGAGAGTTGTAAGCAGAAACAAGAATTGATAGGAAAAGGTTTTGAAATTAAAATAACTGTTAAAAAATTAAAATATACCTTACATTTTTCCCCTACCAGAATAAGTACTCAAACAAAAAGGTCTCACAATGACCTTGTTGAGAGCTTTAAATTCTTGAGAAACTTTCTCTACTTTCTAAATTTTCAAACTTTTTATTTCTCAATCTCAATTACACTACTAAGAATCGAAGTTTAACCTCCTTTTGAGGCCAACTTTACAAAGTGATCTAAACCTAAGTTAAAACTAAGACAAAGAAAACTATTTTTACAAATTTCCTTCTTTATAGCTGGAGCTACTGCATTTCATTAATCGTCATCAAAATTATATTGTCCTTCCAATATATCTGGAAGTAAAAGTATTAGTACTGTATACAGAGATAATTTTTAAAATTCTCCTGTACAATTTCATGTGTTCATACTTTAAACTCAATCCCCCAATGCTTTCCATATGCCTGTACTGTAAGGCGATGAGCATGGAAGTGTGTTGAAACGATCAACGTTACCATCTGGCCAACTTCCTAGAAGTAAAATAAAATCTAGACACTCCAGATCTAAAAGGACACCTTAATTTCAGTACTATACCTAGTACACTATACGTGCGAAAGTGTTCTAACTTTTGTGTAACTGGAGAGCATAGCTTTAACACATTCATTCTATTAACTTTCATATATTTTATTTAAACAAAATTTGAACTTTAAAGCACTTTTACATTCGTCATATAAAATTTACTTTCACTGCAAAAATTTTTACACGTTTAACACCGTAAAGTTTTCAGATTCACTTTACATCATAATGCATACAGTTGCTGTGCATGGTTTACAAGCCTTTTCGAAAAATTTAATTTTAACTTTTAATTCACAACCATTTAAATCGTAATTTCAAGTTTTTCTGACTAAAAGATATCTACAGCATACTTTCTCGTGAACTAAATTAAAAATCTTGCTTTTAGCATTATCTAATAAATGTTCTCACTTTAGAAAAGCTTATTCTCGTAAGCAACTTTGAACAAAATGATATAAACTGAACTTCAGTTGAAGATGAGATGACAAAGAACATTTTCACTTATCTTTTTTAGAAGTGCTCCATTCTTTTGTGGACAAACTCCTCCCAAGTCAGACAATTCAGGTTTTGAAGTTGGACTTTCCTTCGAGGCTGGCTTTTATTTTGCGGTGCATTTTCTTTTCTCTTCAACCTTTTTTCGATGACTCGAGCTGACTTTCTTTCTGGTTGTGGTTTCTGGTAGTTGGACTTCTGCTTGAATGGTTGGCGATCCTCTTGCCTCTGGGTCCAGTGTCTTCCTTTTTGCCATCCTTGTATACGGGGGCAAAGTGGATGTGGAATCTGCTGATCTTTTGTACTTCAGACCTCTTTATGCTGGATCTTGAGTGGCCTCTCTTGGCATGGTTGTCGGTAGGTAACCGCGAATGGCCAATGAAGTTTTCTTTGTAAGATCTGGAACAGCTCTCCTTCCAGTCATGGTTGGTGATTCTCTTCTCTCTGGCCCTGAAACTCACTTTGCTGGCCTTTCGTTCGATGTTGATGAAAGTTTCCTTTTCTGTTTTGGCCCTGGAACTCTACTTTGTTCTGTTTCCCTTCTAGCTTTCTTTTGGTTCATTTTCTTCATTAGCTGAAGAAGTGGACTTTCCGTTTCTTTTCTCTGCTGAGGGAATAGACTGCGAAGTTTCAACGTTAGTGCCTCTTGGCTCGCTCCCAGGTTTCTGAAAAAAAAAAAAAAAAAAAAAAAAAAAAAATTTTT
>KK116364.1:183506-201684 GCA_000611955.2 Stegodyphus mimosarum
TTTCGTAGTGAAAGAGAGAAAGCAAGCTATGCCCTCCCCGACATTCGAACTCCGAATCTTCGACCGAATCTAGACTTTCCAATTACACCAGGCAGTAAGCAAAGAGAAAAATTCCTTAAAATTTGTTTGTGAAACTTTGTTTAAATGAACAGGCCAGATAAAGCAAAAACTTGAGTCGTTATTTCATTTAGAATCATAAAAATTTTTACAGATTTAAAAAAGAAAAAAAAAAAAAGCACAGAAATAGCGCACTACTGCAGATTATAAAACCGTTAGAGGGAAGATTTAAGTTACTGAATAAGAAATTCAACAACATGTCAGTGGAAGCTCCGACTATAAATCTTAACTAATTCAAGCTCTTTTCAGTTTTCTATTTATATTATTGTCAAGGAGAGATTCGCTCTGTACACTCCGAAAATAAGTATTTTTATCAAAAATCAAAGCGTAGCATTCCTTGAGTTTTGACAAGATTCATGCGTAAATAGTAGTTGCTTTAAAAAAAAAAGAGTTTTTCGTTTGCAACATTAAAATGTGTCTTAATATCTTCTTATAAGGAAAAGACGGAAGATTCTTCCAGAATTTAGTTACGTTCAATAAGTTATCTGAATTAAACGCAAATATACCTTGCTGCTTCGGAACTCGATCTGCTGCGAGATGGCCGTATATTGTGATCATCTCTCGGATCCTGGGTTACCTTTCTGGTAATGTTTGTTTTAGAGATTCGTTAAAGGCATAGTTCTACACGCCGCCTTTGTTGTCTACATTACAGTTACACTGGTAATGAGCTGTTGGGTCTACCGCTGGGTTTGGATGCGTAGGCCTAATTCCTAAAATTTTTAATGTTTCTTAATTTTTGATGAATTCATTAAATGTTCTTTTTGTTTATTTTACCTGTTATTTTATTACTTTAAAAAACAAATATATAGAGAAATTTGGAGAAAAATAGAATGAAACTATTTGTAACGTATTATTTATTTATTTCTTAACATTATTCCCGAATAGTGTGTGGAGTAGTTAAAACTTTATACAAAACTGGTCGATGATGCGAAAAATAACAAACATAACTCAACAGTTCAGCACTGATGTTCCTCGTAAATCCAACTCATGCGCGCGCATTTGTGATGTCGTCAAAATGTTACGTATTTTTGCGATATTAATGTTACGTAAATTTGAGTTTCTTCTGCGACTCATCGCCAATTCCAATTTTTAAATTTATTATTGTGTTTTTAATTGTCATCTTTAACTATCAAATAAGCCATAAACGAAAACTATACTTTTTAGGTTACTGGAGATTTTGCGTCTTAAAATTTTTTTTGTCCATGAGATCAACACTGAGGAACGTAGTCCTCCGTTAAAATCTATCCATGGACTTGTTTTTATCAGATAAATAAATTTATCATGAATTTTTAAACATTGAGTAGTGTATTCGCAATATGAAAACAATCAAATTTAAAATAAAATGTAAATATAAATTTACTTTCATGAAAAGCATATTCTTGAAATTAGTTCTGTGTCAAAAGTTATTCTTAATTAGTTTAAAAATTTGAATAGAGAAAGACTAATATTTTTAGTATATCATAGATATTGGGCATCATTATATCATTCATTTACATGTTCGTTAAAACTATATTAAACACATGTAATTTCAAAAATTTTTTAATCGATGATAAATCAGTTTTACGCTAGCGTTCATTGCTTTCACAGAACAAAATACATGTTCAAAATATTTATTGAAACACTAAAAAGCATTATAATCCTTCTGTATGAAAATGTAAGTGAAGCACATATTTGCACAAAAATATTAAAATTTTAGTAAGGTCGTAGGGTTTTACTTATTTAATTCAACGTTCAATCTTAGAACCCCACAAACACTAGTAAGCGAATAATTGCTTAAGTGTGTGAACAAATGCATAGGACTTGAAAAGGGTTAACTTCCTTTTACTTCTCAGAATAATTACAATCAGTTCCTAACTCAGAATGTACAGCAAAGCCTCCACTTGGGCTTGTACTTAAATAATTATGAAATTAAACTAAACTAAACTTAACTAAAGCTGACTGAAGATATAGCCGAAGCTATCAAGATTCTAAGTAGTTGGTCCCTAAATCTTAATTAAATAGGTGAAGCCAAACAAGGGCCTAAAATATGGCCGAGCGTGGCAAAGCTAAGAGAGACGTAGCCAAAAGGCAAATGTCCCTAGTCAGAAACTCAGACTCTGTCTCTCGAAGTCAGTGAAACATCGACTTAAATAGTACTCTTAGTCACTTGCATTAACTGCATTTCTGAAATTACATTCTGGTAGGAAATTGTAAGCTGAAACTAGAATAGATAAAAAAAGATGCATGAACTTAAAATAACTGTTAATAAAATTAGGATAAACCTTACAATGTGATCTCTCCAGCATATTTCTTTCTTTCTTTTTTTTTTTATTAATCAGAAGCCTCAGATAGCTACCATGCTGATATGTGTTATTTTCGCTCCGAGTCAGAATGGATTTTTTAGTTCCGCTGTCTTAACAGAAGACATCAAATTATAAACTTCGTGAATTTTGCTGCGAAGCTGCATAATATTACAAGGCATGTTGCGGGTTGGCCGTCCGTGTTCAAGAGAAAAGCTTCATATACCTTTCAGTAAATCATAGTGGAACGTTTAAGAACTCTGTTGTTTGGCTCACATAAACTTTACTGAGGGCTTGTCAAATTCTATTAAAAGATCTCTGCATAGAATTTCCCAAGGTTTTTTTTTTTTTTTTTTTTAAAGACCAGTGTATCAGATAAATGTATCACTAATTGGATGAGTTTTTGCAAAGAGGTATATATAGAAATGTATGTGTACGAAAATGGCATGATTGGAGGATTTGGTGTGATTAGTGAAATGGATAAAAGCAGAAGTAAAGTCGTGATGAGAGAATGAATAAAACCTGGAAGTTTGGAGGCACTGAGATAAGGTCTGACAGTTTTTTTTTTTTTCTCTTTTAAGTTTGTTGCAGAAAGAATGAACCGTTCTCAAAGTTATTAGGATAAACACGAAGCAGGGTTCTATAGTTGTCTAAGCTTGCTGCAAGGCATGCAGTTGTAATTGATGTTCTGTTGTGATTGTTGGAATTGATGAAAGCAAAAATATAATTGTGGGAAAAGTGAAGGGAAGTTGGAAGTTTGGCGGCACTGAAAGATGCTGTTACAGGTTTTTTTTTTTTAAGGAAAGCATTAAGAAATTTCTTCTCTAAGGTATTAAAAGAAACATAAAATTGGGTTGTATTGTTGTCTTGTATTAAAGGCTGTCAAATTGTCTTCAAGAAGAAGGTTTTATACACCTATTGGTCAGTCATAATGTGGCATTTTAGGACCCTGTGTCTAGGGCTCACATTAATTCGATTAATGGTTTGTGGCATATTAAATGAGCTCTGCAGAGAACTGGCAACCGTGATTTCATTCCTCTTCAGATCAATGCCTGGAGAAAAATGTCACATATTGAAATTGAAAGAGTTTTTGCTGGGGGATATTTAATTAAATATATGTAAAAAAATGGTGTGATAGGAGTTTTCCATGTGATTTTTGAAATTGATGAAAGCAAAAATGTAATTATGTTAAAAGCAGAGTTGCCAACTCTCGTGATTTAGGCGGGAGACTCCCGAACTCCGACCATACTCCCACCAACCTGATTTACAACATATTTCTCCCGCCTTTTCCCCATTCTTAAACTTTCTCATGATTTTTATATAGCTTGGCTTAAATTGTATATACATATTATATATATTGGCTCAAAGCAAGATCAAGGTTGTTATTTCATTCATCTTGCCACTGAGCGTTATGAGTTTCACATGCTTAAAAAAAGAAATATTTTAAGAAATTGTGATTCTGATTTTTTGATAGCACACAGTGGAAGGCCAATATTCTTAAATATATACATGGGGTGGGGGTGGGAACAGTGTCAAGCGGATTTGGGGGGGGAATATTCTTCTATTTAAACAAAGGACCAAAAAGTTATTAATGCAGAATGCCTGTTCTCTGCTTTTTTACTGGAGCACAAACTATCACAGAATACACCTGATCATGCTAGAGCTTTATTTAGAAAAAAGTTTCCCCGATAGCGAAATCACTAAGAAATACTCAAGTACAAGGACTAAACTGGCTGTGGGTGGAAATAATAATATTGATGCAAAACTGTGTCCAGTTATTGTTTCTTTCTTTTGAAACCAGAATTTTCAGAAATTGTGTAGTTTACTTTCTGTTTTCACTTTAGAAGCAGATTCAACAGGCTTTAATATAGCATAGTTATTATTACAACTTTGAAAGAAAAAGCTCTTGGTGTCAACAATGCACCAGTAATGTAAGTTTGAACATTGGGGCTGCAGGCATTAAAAAAAAAAAAAAAGATTTGCAGATTATGAGGTGCCCAGAGCTGTCACCTCTTAAATTTAGCAACTAAAAAACAGGCAGCTTCTTTACCAATAATGGATGAATACATTGTTGGTATTTATTATTGAAAAGAGTTCTGAAAGAAAGGAAAAATTAAAACGATTCTAACAGCTGCATAGCATTTAAATAAGAAAATGTTTGAAATATCTATGTATATGCTGGTTATCTCTAGAGAAATGCTTATGTAGAATATTTAACCAATGGAACTACTTGCATTTAATAATTAGTATGGGAACTTTAAGACATTATTTAGTAACTATTTAAAGTTAATTCATTGTGAAAAAATATATTTTCTTTCGATATATTTTTATCATTAAAAAATATTTTTGTCATTGAGAAAATTCTCCTGAGTTTTGACTGTCATAGATTGGCAAGTATGTGAAAGAGAGAATGGAACCTGGTACCTAAATGTTCCAATATCTAAGCGTTGTAGAGCAGTGTTTCTAAATAGTGCCAATCTTAAACCGTCAGTAGCCATGTGCAAATTAAAACTGGCCATTCTTTTCTACTGAAATATAATGTATTTAATAATCATATCGCCTCCCTTAAGTTTGGCCGCCCACATACTCTATACCATCTTACTCCAGGCTAGGATTGGCCCTGTTTTTAAATCTTTTTTGCCCCATGCATGCCTCTTATACACTGGTGTACAAAAATTAAGGACGAGACGGTTTTTCAATATAACTTTGTAACAAGCTTTCCAAATCAACACATTTATTACAGTAAGATCCCCAATATGTAAGGACATGAGTAATGTAAGCAACACTTCCTAAAAGAGAAATCATAGGGATAAAAAGAAGCTTTATTGAAAAAGTAGCATGGAGCGCAATGCGACTGAAGGCCGAAACATCCCTGTGATGGGTGTCCAGCAAGAAACATCCGGTCTTTAATAGGGGATATGATCTCCCCTGACTGCTAGGCAGGTTTCACATCATTTGTGCATGCTGGATATGTGGTTGTTAATGAGCTGTTGAGACACTGCTGCTCGTTCCTCTTGTAGCACCAATCGCAGTTTCGGAATCGTTACTGGCGATAAGTTACGTGCTGCCACGGGTCTCCCTAGTAAGTTCCGTACATGCTTGACGGGATTTAGATCCAGAGACCTTGCCGACCAATCCATGTGTTCAATATCTTCACTCTCCAACAGCTCTTCGACAGTAACTGTGCGATGAGGTGGAGCGTTGTCGTCCATGAAGAGGAACTGAGGACCCATAGCCCTTGTGAAAAGACGCATGTAAGGAAGAAGAACCTCGTTACAATAGCAGTCCCAGGTGACGAACCTCCTTGGGAGATATGAAGGTCGGTCCGGCTACCAAGCATTATGTCTGCTCGAACGAGAACTCCGCGACCTCCAAAACAGTCCCTTTTGATGATGTTGAAGGGGTTATTGCGTGTTCCCCGCTCTGTCCAGATGTGTATGTGTCTAGAATCGCAACTCAGACTAAATCTGCTCTCATCTGTAAAGAGTACTCGTCCCCATTCATTGTCTCTCCAATTTCGGTGTTTCTGGCACCACATACGCCTTCTCCGATGGGCAGGCGTTAGAGGTACACACCATACAGGGCGTCGTGCAAACAGACCACCACCGTGCAGTCTTCTGGCCACGGTAAAACGCGATATCGGTCGTCCAGTCGCCTGTGTCGTGTGTCTAGCGATTTCTCCCGCTGTCTGCCGCCTGTTTCTTCTGGCCTGTAAGGCAATATACCGGTCATCTGCGGGTGTGGTTCCTCGTGGACGACCACTACTAAACCCCCGGATAGCTGTTCCTGTAGTTTGAAATTGTCTCCAAAGTCGTGAAACGATGCTGTGAGCAATTCCGAACTCTGCAGCCACACTTGTCACACTGCGGCCTTCCTCCAACTTCCCAATGATTCGACCTCGGGTAAAAGCATCCAGATGTCGTCTAACAGATTGATTATTCGCCATTTCTCGCTGAGGCAGCAACTCGGTGTGATTTTAACTGCTATACGGCGTGCAATCTCTTTGCCAGAAATACTGATCTTACACCGACAACATGCTTTATACTACTCAGACACTCCCCCATTATGTCTACCTGCATATCTGCGCATATGCTACCGTACATCACCTTACTTAATCTCCTGATTGGTCTTTCTGTCCGCTCTGCCTCTTTGTTCAGCTGATATGCTAATTTTTCTACTTCGTCCTTAATTTTTGCACACCAGTGTAGTTACTAGAGGATACATTCCCCCTCTTTACAAATCTCCAAAAATGCATATATATTTAAATATAGATTATTGTTTAACGCGTTTTATAAATTGAACAAGAAACATTGTATGATAAATACAAAAACCTGAATAAAAGTCATTTATAAACTAAAAATAAATATTTAACAAATAAAGGTTGATTGAATGCCCCCTAAAACTATAAAATTCTCCCCCCCCCATTCCATCTCCTGTTGTGGAACTGAATGATGTTTAATCTACTTCTGGTTCATCCGACACTTTTTCAACGGTTTGTAGTTCATAAATTTCAACTTGTGAATTGCCCTCAGTGTTATTTGTGATGTTCAGATCTTTGAGTTAGCATAACAAAAGTACCATAAGCCGTAACAGAATTTTATATTCTACCTTTAATGGCATTATTTCTGCATAGTTTGTGTTAGTAAATCTTCATATATTGTAAGATTTGCAATACAGAGTTTTAAAAAGGTAACCATTGATGTTGAACTTCGTAGAATTTTTTTTTTTTTTTTTTGCAGAAAAGTGTACTTTTCGTGTAGTAAAATCAATTTAAAACCAGTGTATCTGATAGTATGAAAGTATGTGCCTTATTTGTACCACATTTATGAATAATTTTCACAAAAACTGCCTGATAGATTTGGATACATCTTAATAGTCTGGGACTTTTTATCATTTGAAAAATACAATAATTTTTATCCATACATTTAACTATTCAGACCCAAAGTGGCATTTGTTAACATTTTGTGTGTTACCTTTATTTATTAAATATATTCTTCACACTTAACCATAAAATTCAATTCAACAGCAGTATCACAAAATATTTAAAAAGAGCATATCTTTATAATTTCTGATACACAGTCTCGCATGCTGCAGATTAAAAAAATTTTTTTTCCCCGTAGAGTGTTGCCATTGCTTGCTTTGGAATTGTTGAATTCATTAAAGTTTTACAAAATATGAAGTACATAATAAAACAAATTCCAAATTTGTGTTTCCATATGTCCATATTTGAGTGGAGGACTACGTTATTCAAAGTTTGATGTCTTTAGGTACCATTTTTTTTTCATAATGTGAGAAACATATACATTCATGCAGATTCTTCATAGTTTAATTTCTTTAAATATAACGCAGGGCTCTAATATTTGGTAGCAACAATATGAAAAATGAAATGCCGTTTTATAGTGGATGACGCAAAATGCTAAAACGAAATTAATAGCCCTTCCGGACAAATTGCCCCTTTTTTCTAAAAAAAGGATTAAAATGCTAGAGTTAGAGGATTTGAGAACAGTGTGTGTGTGGCTCTTGCAGTCATAAATTTTTCAAAAAATGTTAAATCAAGGTATTATATTATTGATTTTGAGATAATTTAACAAGTCTATTAACTTTTCCAAGTTTTAGGCTGGATCAATCCTAATGAGCAGTTGAGTTTGATGAGCCCAATTAAGAAATGAATTGAATGAAGCTAACAGTTTCCATTCATGAGTAATGAAAGTTTTGTTTGTGATATTTCATAGTTATTCAAGCTGTAGGAAACACTGAAAGATATCTTGTCCCACTTTTGTAATAGCCGTAATATATTATATTAGAAAATGTAACATTCTGAGCTGTTGTCCATTTATTAAATTGTTGTTATATGAGTCATTTGATAAAAATTATCATGAAAGTAAAATTAATAAGTAAATATAAAAAGTAAGCTGAAATAAATAAAACAAATATAAAAGAATAATGAATATTATCATAATGCTTGGCAGAACTCTTAAAGAAATATATTGTGAGTCTTTTATGTGTAAAGAAGCAGAAGATAAAATATTGTGAAAAGATATGATTAATGTAGGATCCTGCGAACTCATGGATTTGACTTCTGCCATGTTAATATAATTTATGTGTTTTTGTACTGCATGCTGTAATGTATTCAATATGTAAAAGATTTTACAGCTAATTGGCTGTGGGTTAGGGAAGCTTACATTATGTAGTACTTCTGTATTATGAAGCACTGAATAATGCAGAACTGCTCATTGTATTTTAACTTTGCATGTTCCAAATTGGCAATTAAGTTTGTTAAGTTGCCAGTTGGGTGCAATGACTATTTTGATGAGGAAGTACCTTATTATTTTCTTTTAGATTAAATAAGCGAATTTAAATTTCTCTCTCTCACTATATATATAACTAATCTATGTGTACATGTACAAAAAACACTTAACAAATGCATTTTTCTTGTTGCAAGAATTTTTGAGGTTAATGGTTTTAATGTGCTAATGAGATATGTTTGAAACTTGTGTATTTTAAGTTATTTGAATTTGCTATTTAAATTTAATTTTAAGTAAATCAAATTGCCACTAATGAAGTTTAGTATCCCAAATCCTTCATTCTATGAAATCTCTGCACATAATTTTTTTTTTTTTTAGAATGGGGATCTTTGTATATCTATTTTACATCCACCTATTGATGACCCTCAGAGTGGAGAACTGCCTTGTGAACGCTGGAATCCAACACAAAATGTTAGGTATGTAAATATGTATATGTACTCTTTTATATCAAAAATATGCCATCTAAAAATGTATATATTTTATATAATGATTTTCAAAAACAATTTGTAAATTAAAAATAATAATAAATAAAGGTGAAATGTACCATGTGTACAAAATAATGTGTAAACAAAAGTAACTAAATTAGTAGCTCAGTGTACTTTATATGCTTTTTTCGGTGTTTTATGTACATCTAGTATTACATTTTTAAGGTAGTGTACAACTTCCCATATAATGGAAATTAGATCGTATAGGACAGTTCAAATGAATCATACTTATATTCATTTGTGCTGTTTTCGGCAGGCTGACATTATGTCTTATTTTAACAGCATAGTAGCATTTTGGTTCTTTGCCGTATCCATCTTGTTAATTTTATAAAATTTTGAGTTGAACTTTTGTTATAAGCACTTTAAAAATGTCAGTCATAAACTATAAGCAATGGATATGTGCTGATCAAGACTGGCAAGAAATGGCAAAATATATGTTTACAACACTTATGCATCTTAATTACTGGGTTCCTTTTTAGTTATTACTCTGTGATGTTACTGATTTCAGCAATGCATGTCACATATTATTTTTTATTTTACGTTTTTCATCATTTTATTGTGGCAAATTGAAAATATCAAAAAGGAAGAAGTGCATTTTTAACAGTGATCTTCGGAATGAATTAAAATTTATGAACTAATTAAGTTACTTAGTGATGAAACTAATGAGGTATTGTTTCTATTGCTTTGTATATCGAAAAATCAAAATTTGTCACATAAAAAAATGAATTCATACGAATGAAATATATTCAAATGAAGAATGTATATTTTATAGTAGGAAATGCAGTATTTTCTGCATCAACTTAAAAGTTTTTGTAATCATTAAAGTTTGAGTTCTGAGGAGATTTTAAATCCAATTTTTTTAAGTAATAATTCAGTTTTGATCATCATTCCGTATTATAAAATCTTGCTCTCTGTTCCATTTTTATCTAATGGAAATATTACCATCGTATAAAACTGCATGATATTTTAATTAAAAGTTTACAGTTTTGAACAGTTACGTTGAAAATTTGAATGTGTAATAGAGGTTTAATAAGCTGTCAATTGCATCATTGTTTGTATCTCCCTTTAATCTCATTGTAAATGATATCATTACAAATGTATTTAGCAGTGGCTATGAAAATATATAACAATAATTACTGTTTTGTTTTATTTAGCAGTTACATTCTTTCTTTCTTTCTTTCTTTTCTTTTCTTTTTTTTTTTTTTTTTTTTTTTTTTTTTGTTTTTGTTTTTGTTAGTATAATATTAGCTTGATTTAAAATATACAAAAGAAAGAAACTAGGATTTTGAATACTTTTATTAACTATGAGTGGCCTTTAACTGATATGATATCTTAAGAATATAATTGGATTACAGAAAAATGTAAGATTATATTGTGTTTCTATAATTCACGATTGAGTGTTTTTTTGTTGTTTATAGTGAAATGTTATTAATAATATTATCTTCTGAAAATGTAGCTTTGTATAAATGTATATTTGATTAAAGTTTGAATATTAATGTCTTATGATCAGCTATGATTTAAAAGTATTTCGGATTCACATTACTTCTATAGCTGTTAGCTTTCTTTACTATCACAAACATCGATTTATTTCTGTTCAGATCAGCATGAGAAATTAAATGCCACGTTAGTAAGTGTCCAGATTTGTTCCAACATTTTTTCTGATAAAGTACGATTTATTTGGTTAATTATCGAATAACATTTGCAACTTTTTTTTTTCTCAAAAATCTGAAGTAAAATTCTCTTTCAGTGTAAATATATCATGCTATATATAACTGACACATTATCTGCAAATATAATAATAATGAGTATTATTCTGAAATGGTGTCTTGTGGCATGTGGAATTAGTATTTTATTTTTTTCATTTTTTATAGTAGCTTTGCAACATTTCTTTTCTCTTCTTCTTTTGGAATTAAAACTTAAATAAGATTAAATTGTTTTAAAGCACATTTTCTAATTTCATAAATATCTTATGGTGAATAATTTTGAAGTTGTATTTGATTTCAGGACAATATTACTAAGTGTAATATCATTGCTAAATGAACCCAACACATTTTCTCCTGCCAATGTTGATGCGTCAGTTATGTATCGTCGCTGGAAAGAGTCTAAAGGAAAAGACAAAGAATATGAAAATATCATAAGGTAGGCATATAACTGTTAAATAATTATTTATCATGATATTTATATGTATTTCCAGATATGTGCCTTTGCTCACAGCAGGAGAGTTCCCAAGTATCACCGTCGCATAAAGAGGCTAATTTATGTAGAAGCATGCATGCAAAGGTAGAAGTAAATAAATAAATAAAAATGAAAAAATAAAATTTAGTGATATATTATTGTATTTTGCAGTAATAACGTAATTACATGTTTTCATCATATATCATAGTTAATACTGAATTTTACTCATTTATTTCTGGAAGTTATTTATGCTTGCATCTAATCCAGTGTCAAAGCTTTTGCCACCCCTCTAAATGCACATCAAATGTCAAAACAACGTGTAAGGAAATAAATTAAAGTTCTATGTTTATTTTTGAAATAAAACATTAGTTACCACTTTTGAAAGAGATGTTTTACTTTCTTTTCTGTTATTAAAATCATTGATATATTCTTGAAGTTTGTTTCATTACTTCAGTTGCTGTTCTGGAGACAGTACAGTAAGATTTCTTAAATGAAAGGTAGTTGCTCATTTTGAGGTCTTAAATGATTCTTGTGTGATTTGTGTGTAGGACAATACATCTCCAACAGAAACTGGGAGAAAAATTTATATGGTGGTATTATTATATTCAGTCTGTATTTTATAATAAACTGTGGAAGTTTAAAAGGATAATCTTTTTATGTCTCTGTTTCTTCTACCCCACCTGTAACATAAATACTGACTTCAAATATTTCTGTCTGACAGAGTCCTTCCTAATTAGTGTTTTAATTAACTGTCATTGTTATTTTTCATTTAAATATTTTGATAGATTAAGGAAAAGTTTAGCAAGAGGATGAGTCTGTTGAAATCTCATTCAGATTTCTTTGAATAATCTATCCTGTGTAAAAATTCGATCCTTAAATACTCTGTCTAGTGTTCTTTCCTCAATTCAATTTTATATGATAGTTCAATACTTTGTGATTCTTCCTTCACTTTTAGCTGAAAGAATTAGCTTGATATTTTTTTATTACTTAAAAGACAAACTATTTCATTTCAGTAACACTAGCAAAATTGAGCCTGCCTTTACTTCCTCGGATGACTGTTTACAAATATGTTGCATTTGAGTTCAGAATGAATAATACTTAAGAGTAAAGAGGCCACATGAAGATGACACAAAAATATGTTGAAACATAACTTAATAACAAGTTACAGTATGTCTTATATTGAGTATATATTTTTTTCCCTCTATCTATACTAATTTTTTTTTTTTTATATCTCTAGCCATGGATGGTAATCTAGACTGTCTTGTCTGTCAGATAGTTCTAAATCTTCTGTAACATTCTCCGTATGGACAATATAGTTATCAATATTTAGTTTTAAATGGCGGTATTTTGATGGGTCTAGTCACTCCTGCTTTAGTTTTAAATTTGGTGGTTCTAACTTCTGTTAATTAGCTGTTGCTCCTTGGTGCAGTTGCCCCAAGTATTCATTGCAAAACTCGACTCAAAAATTGACATCAGCTTATTTTTTTAAATTAATCATTTTTTCAGGTCCTTGTTAACAGTTTTTTTGTGATCAAAAGCAGTTAACTACTTAGGCAATTTTCTTTCAAACATAAATTATGTGTTAAAAGATTTTAAGTCCTCTGGTTCATCACTAACTTTACTGTTAAAGCTGTAGCTGGTTTGCTCTCTCATTCACAGAAAATGGTTTCTATGTCATGATATTTTAAAGACATATATCTTAAAATCTTTTTCAGAATTTGTTTTAGACGACCAATCAGCCTCTTCCAGAATTCACCTGACCCTTGCTGCTGGAGGAGGAATGAACTTCTAATTAATAGGAGAAATAGATGTTTTTAATACTAGACATTTTTCCATAAATTTTCAGTTCCAGTATACTTAGTTGCATTATCTGAATATATTGCAGAGGTGCTAACTCTTTCAGTTTAGGTGGAAAACTTCTGGTTTCCGACCATACTCCCACCAACCTGATTTTCAACATATTTTCCACGACTTTCTCTTATTCTTAAAATTTCTGACGCTTTTTATGTTAATACTTTGGTATTTGCCCAAACATGTGATTTTTGTCATCTGAAAGTGCTTGTTTTTCTTTAGATGCATATTAAAAAAGCTGAAGTTATTTCATCACTGAGATATGGTGCATTTCCGATTTGTGTACGAGAGCCCGAAAATGTCATGTTCCAGTTCTCCAGTGAGAATCAAGTGCCACTGCCAGTCATCTAGTATATATTGGCCAATGAGCACAAAGCAAGATCGAGGTTGTTTATTTCATTCGACTCGCCAGTGGGTAGCACAAGTTTCATATGCTTCCCAGAAACAGTTTAAGAAACTGTGAACTTTTGTCATAGTTATGTCTGTGAAAAATGTAAAATACTCATGTACTTTTTTCAAGAATCGTACACAGATGGCTTTCCTTCTATTATTTTGTTAAGGAAATATAATATTGTAATATCTATCATTTGTCATTGCGATTTTTTGATATCGCACAGTGGAAGGGCCAATGTTCTTAAACATGTGTGTACATAAGAACAACGAGAGTTGTATTAGAAATAAATTAATGCAATGTTAGTTGTCTTAGATTTTTCTGTGAAAACAAAGGATCAAAAAGTTATTAATGCAGAATGTCTGTTCTTTGCGTTTTTACTGGAGCACAACCTGCCACTGAATGCATCGGATTATGCTGCTGCATTTTTGGAAAAATGTTTCCTGTCAGTAAAATCGCTAAGAAGTACCTAAGTGCAAGGACAAAATGGGCTGAAGTGTAAAAGAAATGTGTTCAAGAAATTGGTATGAAAAATGAATCTTCAGTTATTGATAGCATTAAAGCAGTTCCATTCTGCTTCTTTGCGGAAGCAATAATATTGATGCAAAACTGTATCCAGTTTTGATTCTTTTCTTTCTTTTCTTTTTTTTCTCTCCCTCCCTCTCTCTCTCTCTTTTTTTTTTTTTTTTTTTTTAATTCAAAATTTTTTTTTTTTTTTTTAAATCCAGAATCTTCAAAAATTGAGTGCAATTTACTTTCTGTCTGTATTTTAGAATGAGATTCGACAGACTGTAATATGTAGCACAATTAATTATGAAAATTTAAAAAAGTGCGATTCTTCAGGATAATTGCTTAGCACTTAGTGCTGACAATGCACCAGGAATTGTAGACTTGAAGATTGATGTTGCCAGGCATCTTAAAAAACGAAAATTCACATTTGCAAATTATGAAGTGCACTTGTCACCTTTTAAATTTAGCAGTGATTTTCACTGCTAAGGGTTAGCTTCTTTGCCAATAAGTGTGGATGAACACATTTTTTATATTTATTATCTTGGAAAGATTGCTAAAAGGAAGAAAAAATTGAAACAATTCCAACAGCTACATGATACTGAAATAAGAAAAAATCTGAAATATGTATGTATATGCTGGTTATCTTTATAAAGAAATGTTTAGCTAGAATCCTCGACCGGTAGAACTCTCTTTTTACATTTTATAAGGAAGAAGTAAATGCTTCTGGAGGTAAGATAAAAAAGTTGAAATTTGAAAGTTTTAAAATACCTTAAGTAAATGCAGATGTAGTCATTACAGTAGAAGTCCAGAAATCCGCAATGCTTGGGACCAGAGGTTGTGCGGATTTTAGGATTTCGCGGATTTGAGAACAGAAAAGCCAAATGATAATATTCAGACTAAAAGTGCAAAACAAATAAGGCATATTAGATACATTTACTTAAATTATTATGTACAATACTATACATTAATACATTATTTTATTATATGCATTAACTTTTATATGTATATATTTATTATATTATTCATTTATCTTAGTGATTACAGGAAAATTTTAAAGCATTAAGAACATATACAAAAGAGACGTGTAAAAATAAGGGATACTAATAAAGCATAAAATATTTTTCTTTTTTTTTATTTGTTTCAAACATTTCTCTGATAGAGGTTTGTTTTAAAACTTTAGGTGCTTCAGAGTAAGGTTTATTTATTTATTTATTTTTTTAAATTCTACAGGGTCACAATCTTTTGCTCTGTGACACAGCTCTGTTGTTCTAAATATTTTAGGTATTTTTCACCATGTTCCAAACCCTCATTAAAAGATATTTTCTCACTCCTTTCACATTCATTATCTGTGTCGGTGTTGGAATCGTTTTCTTGCTGCGGTGAGTTCAAAACAGAGCCGATGATTTCATCATCCGTTATCTGATATGCCAGTGTTGGCTCATCTGAACACATCATCTATACTAAAAACCTCTTCTGGGCTAAGATTCTTTTTCTGCCACTAACACAGAATCATTATTATTTGGTAATTATGACGTCATTATTGGATAAATATTTTTTCTTCGGTATTTCATTCTCCATTCTGTGGTTTCTGGAACCTATAAATTCATTGTTTATATTTTGAGAGGTAACGCGGATTTCAGGAGTTGGTGGATTTCAGGTCGGCGGATTTTCGTTACTTGACTGTACTTCCACTTTTAAAAATAGATGTGAGAAAAATTAATTAATTTGTGCACCTATAAACAATTTTATTGGCAATCCTCAAAATAATACTATGAAATATAAGTGAAAAGCTCTCCCAAAACAAAGTCCTTGACAGGGACTTTTGACACATTTTCTGATTATTTTTGAGTTTATCTTGTGAAGAACGAATATTTATGTTTTTGTCATTGAACCTTAATAAAGCCTTTTAGTTTTTTGTACTCTCCATTTTGCCATCATTTGATGTTCTTAACATAATTCTGCAGTGCAGAATTACATTAATTCATGTTTTGTAATCAATGATTAGTGATCTGGTAAAGTATTATATAATGATTAGGGAAATTGATTAGAGTAGTTTTCTATTAGAAGGTACAAGTAATAAAACTGGTTTTTTTATGTAAATATTTTTGTATTTAAAAAATAATAACTGAACTTTCAGATACTAATTAGTTACTATTTAAAGTAATTCATTATTAAAAAATATATTTTATAATTTATACATATTTTTGTTATTTAAAAAATCTTTTTGGCATTGAGAAAATTCTTCTGATTTCTCTTGCAAAAATATTCTGATTTTTGAGTGTCATAGGTTGGCAAGTATGATATCACTGAAGGTCAACCTCAACAAGCTATACTTCCTGTCAGTATTTTTCTTGCATAATCAGCTCCTATGAACTGAAGAATTTTATCATAATTATTTTCATACAAACAGGATCTGCACATTTAAGCAACAGCACTTATTAAAATATCAAGATCTTTTAATTAGTGTAGTGAGAATCACATGATTTAGGAAGAGAAGAATTTTATGTTTATTCAAAACTTCTAATTCACAGCTAAAGCTTCCATCCACATTTGCTAGTTTAATATAGTATTTTTTATGCTTTTCTGTGAGAATAAGTCCTCTAAGTAATCCATCTTCACTGATATTTCTCCTGATCCATTTAATTTCATCTTTCTAGCAGCAAATTTGGATACATAACTTGCTTGACTGCCTATGTGTACAATTATATTTACAAGATTTAATTGCTTTCTTTAATATAAGTATCAGTGTTTGAAGATAAACTTCACTTGAACAATTAAGGACAATGTTCTGAGTAACTTTGTTTACCCCATTCAGTACTTTATTATTGGACTGTTTTTCCTCTGATTTACATAATACTTTTAAATGCCTTTTCCATAAATACACTGCTCTACATTGAAAATGCAACACCAAGGAGTGGTCAGAAAGTGATGAAATTTGAAAAAAAGACAGAGACAGCAAGCAGCAATAAGTGATCTTTATTTCAAAATGAGAGTCAGAATACAGAACGAGAGCGGCGTCGGCTCAGTAGGATGTAGGACCACCGCGGACAGTGATGCACGAAGAAACGTGTCTAGGCATAGAGTCAATAAGAGTGTGGATGGTATGACTATCATTTTGTATGACTATCATTATCATGAGGGATGGCTCTTTATTCCCTTTCAACCATTTGCCACAGTTTGTCTTCTGAATGAGGCAAGGGCAGAGTCTGCAAACGGTGTCCGATCACATCCCACACATGTTCGATTGCAGGGTTCGTACGGTCCTTAAGAGTCCTTAAAAGTCCTTAGGTTTTTTAGAATCGATTTTTGGCCCTTAAAAGTCCTTAATTTCGACCAAATTCGGCAGGAGGTCCTTAATTTTAATCATCTGAAATTTCTGTCTGTTTTTATCACTGCCATTTTGAATGTGAATTAGCATTTTGGACAAATATTTTTAGCGATTCATTGACAAATATAGTTATCTTTTGAGTGGGTGAATAGGTTCATGGATTATAATTTGTTCCATTTTCTAATATAAACGGTGGAATACTCAAGTTTATGAGCAGAAGGTGAAACATAAGCATTTCAAAATTCTTTCATTTTTTCTAATGAAGAGCTCTTAAACAACTTTTTGCTTTTGGGATTGTGAATTCTTTATTAAACCGTTCCAAATTTGGCGAATTATCAACATTTTGGTGATTTTAAGATCAGTTTCTATAGAAAACTTTTAATTCGGAAATCTGGGAATTTTCCGATGATAGTTTTTTTAAAGCATTATAACATAAAATCAATTTCATTAAAATAATGCTAATATATTGAAACTGTATTCAAGAAGTAACATGAAAATGAAGCATTTTTATTTTTTGCTATCATATTATAAAGTGACATTACTTTCCATTTTGGCGGCTTATTATTCAGTATTTTGAATCTGAAAAATAAACAAGGTAATAAATGCTTAAATTGACACTTAGCACAGTTCTTAGCAAAAGCAAAATAGCTATGTAATTAATTAAAAATGCATTCGATTAAATTTTTTTTCATGGTAAGAGGGGTTTTTTTTTTTTTTTTTTTTTTTTTTTTTTTTTT
>KK116364.1:201707-220043 GCA_000611955.2 Stegodyphus mimosarum
TTTTTTGCTATTATAGAATTGGTAGGGGTAATTTTTCTCTAGGATTTTAGACACTGCAACTTGGAAAGTTTAGAAGGATTTGAAGGCAGGAATTATAGACCCACTCACTAATCTAGAAGATTCTAGAAAATTGTCCATGGTACTAACACGTAATGAATATATTTTACAAATGGTTTCTGACAAATTTTCACTTTTTGGAGAATTTTTGGAAGAACAATGGAAACATAATATTCGAATGCTTTACTTCTGACACTAGAATCATTTTCTTAACATGTTTATCTCCACTTTTTTTCCCTATTTTTCACTAAACATAACCATGGAAGATACCAAAAATGCTTCTAATCTTATCACATGGACAACCATTTATAGAAAGGAATTTTTCTATTAATAAAGAAATTGGAAACTAAGAATTTAAAAGCTTGATGTCTCAATTCATCATCAGTGGCGTAGCTAGGGAGGTAAAGGAAGACATCTGTCCCTGGACACAGCATCCATGGGGTGCCAAATTGATGTTACAAAATTTTAGAATGAAATGTTTTTCATTCTTGGCATGCAAATTGGGGTGCAATATCTTCAGTTGTCCCCGGGCACTGAAAACCCTAGCTATGGCTCTGCGCATTATACACAGGGCTAGCTATGCATTTCCCCACCTGATGCAATCTCTGTGGATCGTAAATTCTGCTGTCTAGTGCCTTCCTAAATTCTAAAATTTTCCCATTTCTAGATTATTTTGCTCGGTGTGTAACTAAATTCTAAAAATTCTGCTACATCGGTTTTGTAACCAGCCCTTACCATATATCATTTCATATTTATTCTGAATGTTCATATTATTAAAATAAAATTAGCATCTTTTCCTATGCATTCTAAATGCCTTTAATGTTTTTAGAATAACAGAAATCTTAAATTAAGTCCCAAAATTCTAAAATCAAGAAGAAATGTATTGAAGAAAGAAACCAAATACACAAAGAAAAAAAAGTATTCTTCAAAGATATGTATAGTTATTATTATTTAAATTAAGCAGTTGATTATAATTTTAACTGTTGCTCATTTTCCTTGTTCTGTTTCCTCACCAGAATGAAATCACACGAACTTAGATTAAAATTAAATTGTGTAGTCTTTGACTTCTAGTCCACATTTTTAGTTTGAATTTGACTGTTCTTGTTTAGTTGGATCACCATAAGCTGTAGCTGATTTAGTTTAGTTAGAATAAGAACATGTCTTTATGTTCTAAGGTCTTTTTAAATAATAGGTTTATTTAAACCTTTATCTGACTTTGTAGTTACTTTCAGACATAGCGATAATTTATTTCACGTCTGTCAGGGGTTTTGGACTATTTAATTTTTATCAGATGAAGTAAAACCTCATAGGTACATATTCGAGGGATTAACAAGTTAGCAAATAAAACAAGCAGAAAGCAGTGGAAATATTGGTTTGCTTATGAACAAATTTCTTATTGTTAGAAAAGATGTTTAAAGAGAAGGAAATTGATTAGACAGAATGCCTGGAAAAGCTTTAAATTAAAAAGATGCGCGATTATTTTGTTGAGTATTGTTGCTACAAAATTTTTAATGTGTAGTTGTGTTAATATCGTTTAAGAATTAATGTTATAAATTACATGTATTAAACTGTGACATGTTCATAGATCGTGATTTTAAGTGTGCTTTTTTAAGAAATATTTTTAAAAAATAAATTTAATAGTGGCCATGTAAATCTATAATGACTAAGGGTATCTAACTAGCTAATTTAATTATTTATAACTAGCTGGTCACCCTTAAAAGTTATCTGCATATTAAAGTGATTTATTGCCTTTCATTAATTTAACCACGATCACAAGATGTAGCACAAAAATTTAAAAATTAATGTAAAACTGAAGTCTTTGCATTTAGTGAAACTTAAAATAATACAAAACAACTTATCACCTCTTGTGCTTTAGTGGCTAATTGGAACCTTAAACTATATTAACTGAGTTATAACTCTAAGTTATGACGCTAACTGCATCAGACAGACAGAGCACAACTAACTTTCAAAACTTGCTAACTGTGTCTACATCAGGCTTTCAGGTTTGTTCCGATCAGCAGGTCTCTTTCTAGGCAAGCAGAAGCGATGGCAACAGCCAGTAAAGTATCGAATCATGCTGATTTTACTTCTCATTTTAACCTATGCCGTTTGACATAAAATCTACCTGTTATTTACTAAACCTCTAAACTGAGCAAGTATGTGACAAAATGAGATATTAAAAAAAAAAAAAAAATTCAACATAAAGCTGTGGGTAAAACGTAAATAAAATGTCACTAATTCTTTCAAAAATGTCCAACTACTGTAAGGGTAAAATATTTAATGCTACCTGATAAATTTTATAAAGTTGATTTTATTCTCAAATTTATTTTATAATTATGTTTATTAAACTACGTTTAATAATAATGCATCTTGTGGATCTATTATATTCTTAGGATGGTATCGCAAAAGTGAAGTCCAAGTATAGCTAGTATCTTTAATTGAATTTATTCAGTTCCCATTTGTTGATGGGTTCTTAACTTTTGTCATTCATGGTCCTTAAAGGTACTTAATTTCCATGTGCAGAAATTTGTACGAACTCTGGATTGGTGACAGGTCAGGAGAGTACGGTGGCCAGGGAAGCATCTGTATATCTTGCAGAGCATGTTGGCAGATGTGAGCACTGTGTATAACCTGCTGAAAAATTGCATTAGGCAGCCCCTGAAGGTAGGGGATTGCCATCGGCCGCAGTACATTATCCAAGTATCGTTGGGCCGTCATGGTGCCCTGAATACGAACTAGAGGTGACCTGGAATTGTAGGCAATAGCTCTCCAAACCATTATGCCACGTTGTCGCGCGGTGGGGCGTTCCACAGTTACTGCCGGATTTTAGACCTGTCTTCACGTCGATGCCACGCATGTATGCGGCGACTGTCACTGGATAAACAAAAGCGTGACTCATCTGAGAACATGACGTTTCTCGATTCTGCCATCCACATCGCTCCAGTCCGCACCATTCTAAACGTTGGCGTCTATCCTGTAGGGTCAATGGCAGTCTTCTTAATGGACGCCGTGAGTGCAGGCCATGTTCAACCAATCGAGGGGAAATAGTTCTTGTCGGCACGGAAACATCCAGGATATCTTGCACATGCTGCAGAATCGCGGTACAAGTGACTTGTGGGACTGCCACAGCTTGTCGGCGGATGTGTCAATCCATGCGTGCTGACGTCACTCTGGCTGCACCTGCACCTCTCTTTTTTCCCACATTCCCTTGTTACAACCATGTTCGCCATAGCCGATGCACTGTGCTCGCATCCATGTATGTGAGTATCAGCTGCAATTTGACGTAAGAACCAACCCACCCTTCTCAGTCCGATCATCATACCCCTCATAAAATCGTCTATCTGCTGCAAGTGCCTTCGATGACGGCGGCGTGGCATTCTCTCCTATTAATGTATCCTCTGGGACAAAACTACCTTTCTTCGATAATTCGTCTGGCAGAAATAACGACACGAATATTGCCCATCCTGCACGTTCCTTCTCTTATATCTGACTTCACATGCTTCCGAGAGCTGCTCATTTCACATCATTCGCATAACTCAGTGACGTGCGTCTACTCTGAAATTTGTATAAATTTCTGACCACTCCTTCTTGGTGTTGCATTTTCAATGTCGAGCAGTGTATTTCATTTTACTTTCAGCGAACAGTTAGAAGAAATATGACTAATTCTCTTTTAATTGGCAGTGATTTCTCTTTTCCAATTAGTAGACCCTATCCATATAAATAATCTTTGCTTAGATGTGATTTCTTTTCACAGAATAACCATGTAGTTTAAATTTTAAGTCCAATTGCTGGTGTAGGGTTTTCTTTTCTCAATTTTTTGTAACCTTGACCTCACATCAGTTGATTTGAAAGGGAATGCATTGGCAAGTTACTATGAAACTATTTTTTTCGTTTAACTGTTTATGTAAAAAGGTCGGTCAGATCATTAATAGAGTGCTCCTCTGCTAACTCTTTATTAAATTCTATTCCTTTAAGATTACAGGAGATAATAATACACTAAAGGTTGTTGGTAATACATCTAATGACTCTTAAATTCTAATTTTAATTTGAATCTTATCAAACAATTTTTGAAAACTCACTGTGACACTGGAACATCTAAGTGTGGTTATTTATGGTAATTGGTTCATGTGGGTATTTATCTAAACTGCTTTTAAATCAAGCGAAGAAACATCTTTCTTATAATTTTCATTTGAAATAGGAAAACACTGTGTAGTTTCCAGAGCAGGTCCAGCTAAATAGGCATGCAAATAATTGAATTTACTAACATTGTCAAGCAGTTATGTATTAATGTTTTGAATGAGTTCCAGAATGTTAGCCAATCAGTTATCCTTCCATAAAATTTTGGAATTGTTGTTTGAAGTAATTTCATATTAATTATTTATTGATGATTTGCATTCAAATTAAGTTGAGGAGAAGGGGGGAGTTCGAAGAATTATTTTTTTTGATTTAGACATGGTAATATTAATTTGCTCTGAATTTGCATGCTATGATTTTTTTTTTCTTGGTATTCTTGAAGTTCTTTATCAAGATCTTTTGGATGTTATAACTTTTTTATTTCAGTATCTACCAATTTAAGGCTTTCAAATTTGTTGCTCTAATAAAGTTCAGTTTCGCTATCAGCTGTAGTTACTTTGTTTTTACAATTTCTATTTCAATCTTAGTATAGTAGTAATCATAGTTGCATTCTGTTTTATTTTTACATCATCATTAAAATTTTAACATGTATCTATGACTTGTCAGTTTATAGAACATTTGCTAAAAACCAATAATGTGCTTTATATGCTTGTTAACCCCTAGAGTGGCATGACTGCCTTTATCCGGTCATGAGACTTATTGTGTTGGTATATATTTATAATTAAAAATATTTTGCTTTTTTACTTTCTTTAATTTCTTTCTTTTTACTTTCTTTAAATATTATTTTAATGAATGGAAGTTTATGAAAACAGAGGTTAAAATAAGTAATTATACAAATTTAGCTATTGAATATGGTTTCAATATAGGTCTTCATGAGCAGATCCAAAAGTATGTGCCACTCAGAAGATGAACTACATGTTGCTACTCAGACGGTGAACTACATTCAAACTACATGTTTGAATCTCAGCTAATGTTGATGCAAATAATAATTTTTGATGGATTAATATTTTTTAAATGCTATATTTCTTTAATTATATCAATGAATGAATTGAATTGGAATCCCTTTTTTAATGTACACTGTTAGACAAAAAAAAAAAAAAAAGCACCAAGAAGGAGTTATTTGAATGGGACGAAAATCGGTAGAAGTGATGTACATGTACAGAAAAACAAATGATTACAGTTTGAGAAAAATTGGATGAATTATTGAAGTGGTAGAGCTTCACAAAGTGAAAAAGTCAGTAACGCGTTTGTCCACCTCTGGCCCTTATGCAAGCAGTTATTCGGCTTGTCATCAATTGATAGATGTTGTGGATGTCCTCCTGAGGGATATCATGCCAAATTCTGTCCAACTGGCATGTTAGATCGTCAACATCCTGAGCTGGTTGGAGGACCCTGCCCATAATGCTCCAAATGTGCTCAATAGGAGAGAGATCCAGCAACCTTGTTGGCCAAGGTAATGTTCGGCACATGTTTCTACTTTGAGCAGTAGAAACATGTACAGTGTGGGGGCGAGCATTATCTTGCTGAAATGGAAGCCCATGGTGGTCTGACATGAAGGGCAACACAATGGGCTTTAGAACTTTGTCAACGTACCGCTGTACTGTAAGGTTGCGACGGATGACAGCCAAGCGGTTCGTACTATGAAATGAATTGGTACCCAAGACCATCACTCCTGGTTGTTGGCCTGTCTGTTGGAAGACAGATTGGTATCACACTGCTGTCCGGGACATCTCCAGACTCGCCTTTGGTGGTCATTGGGGCTCGGTTCAAAGCGGGACTCATCACTAAAGACTATTCTACTCCAGTAAGTGACATTCTAGTGCGAATGAGCCTGACACACTTCAAACGGGCTTGACGTTGTACAGGGGTGAATGGTAGTCGGCGTAGTACCTCAGCCCCCTTTCTGTGAGGCATCTATGAATGGTCCTTGGAGTCACTGAAGCATTAGTTGCACGTACAATTGATGATAATGATGCATCTGGGGCTGTGAGTGCCACACGATTGCTCAGTCTTCGCGTTCTGTCATTTCTCTAGGCCTACTGTTTCCTTCTTGACACTGTGTGCGGCCATGGTTGACCCATTTCTGCCAACACCGTCTAATAGTGGCATTGCTCCTGCTCAAATGTTGAGCTATTCGCCGATTAGGCCAACTGTCTTCTGAGCCCAGCTACATGACCTCTCTGAAATTCTGACATCTGCGCATATCGTTCGCGCACCTGTATACGAGGCATAGTTACTGTATACCAGAGTACACTGAATGAAATTCGTGAAGAATTTATGACCTGGAATTGTAATTTCTCCTCTTTAATATACTGCCAGTTGCGCAGATCAGATGCGCTGTAGCGACAGTTGTTTATTCATTGGCAGCCCAAATGCAAAATTTTGCATATTCCATCGAAATCTACATGGATATCAATTTGTGTTCAATTTGCTGTATATCTTCTTGGTACATCGTTTTTTTTTGTCTAAGAGTGTATTATATTTATGTGTCAGATGACATACCTTTTATTTGTTATTACATCTGCAGAATGATTATCACCATTCTAACAATTTTCACTTGTATTCATTTTATTTGTTACATATAATTTTCTTATGCTTTCAACCTTTTTACTTCATCTTTGTATTTGATAATTTGGTCTCTTATTTTTGATTTTTGAAAATTTTTACTTTGTAGATATCTTTATTATGCATTTCAATTGATCCTGAAAAAAAAAATTTTTTTTCTTGTTGTGTTTACAGTATCCCCCCCCCCCATAATAGATTAAGGCTGTTGAAAGTTGTACTTGGTGGTGCAGGATTTACAAAAGATGTATTGCATTTTATTCCAAGTGTATGACTATATTAAAGCAGTGTTTATTATAAAAATTGTCACATCAACCACATCAAATCTATTGATATGTTTAATATAATATATCAGTAAATAAATGATAAGGTAATGATAAGAGGGAAATGTATTTACTATTATAATTCTAGACATTGAACAGCCAGATATCATTGGTTTTGATTCTCTTCCTAAATTTCCTTATCCAAAGTCATACACAGTGCATTGATAACAGAATATGGTATACTGCCAATTGTTATTTTTGACTGATGGAGACAGCCATAATCACACAAGGTTAGATCATGGGAACATGTGACTAGATTTAATGTTCAGTCTTGTTAGCATCCAGCGAAGTCCTTTCAGCTATTCTGGCATTGCTATTGAGCAATTCTGCAGTGTTGTCATTTGTAATGCCACTAAAACATGAGTTATAAAATTTTTTAAATCTTCACATGTGAAATGTAATTTGAGTCTGTATTACACTTATTCTCTTTCAGGAAACAAGTATTAGCAACTAGAAGTGAAGCCGAAAAGGACAATGTAACAGTTCCAACGACTTTAGAAGAATATTGTATTAAACATAGAGCTAAGCCAAAAGAACGGGAAGCAGACATGACAGATTTTTATGATGATGATTATGGTGATGACATGGAAGATGATGATGAAGAAGAAGAAATTCACGACGATAATGAAGATTCAGGGAATGGGGAATTGTGATGCTGTATTGAGATATATAAGCATTGTGTGCATGTGCAGGGTATAATGATACTTTCTTGAAACTTTTGTATCCCTGTGCATGAAGGAAACTGCATTTCAGTTTATGGAAATATTGCTGGAAAGTTATTTAGCTTAAATTAATAGTTTGAGCAGTATGTATTGTGTTGTGTGTAAAAGCATAAATTATTTGAAAAATATCTTGAAGTACAGCTTTTTAAAATCAAAGTACTTTCCCCATAAACTAATTTAAGTGTTTTTGACTCAAAATCAGCGTTATCATGTGAACTGAAAGAGAATTTTTGTATAGACATATTTATTTTCAGAAATAGTAATTTACATAAGTAATACAATTTATAACTATAGGTTCATCATCTGACAGTTTAATTATCATGAATATCATTGTGACATAAAGTGGTGGCTGAGCTATATGTACCTGTGTATATGCGTTTATTCAAGCATTTATTGAGATTCTTTTCAGTATGCAAACTACAGTTTAGCTGAACGTTTGTGTTTCTTTGAGAACAATTTATTCAATCCTGTTAGAATTAAATTGAACAATAAATTGATTACCTATATAGAGATCTTTAATAACCTTTCAAATGTTCAGTTATATTAAACACATACACACACATATAGACATACAAATTCAATGCTTTAAGTACAGAATTATGTAATATTGTCTGTTTTCATCTCATGATCAGTTAAAGTACTCTGACTACAACTGGGGAGGGGATTGCTCTTTTTTCTTCATACTTCATTTTGCTTCATAACATACTCGCTAAATTATACACCCTGTTTGTAAGTTTAAAATTATGTCCCCCCCCTGAATCAGTAGATCAGTGGGATAAACTAGATTCTTATTATGTTTTCACATAGTTTTTTTTTTTTTTTAATTTTTTATTATAAGTATTTTTAGTAAGCAAATCTGGTATCCAAGAGCTGTTGCTTGCATTTTGGATTCCGACCTTTATCATACCCTTTTAGCCCAAAATACATTGGATTGGGAAACATGCCCTGTGTTTTTTCAGTAGCAGGGCACTCTTTTATTTATAATAATTTTGCAGTTTTGTTAAAATAAAGCTAGTTGTATTCTGCTTATGAATGTAATTACATTGCAAATATTCTAACAGTCCATGAAAGCCTAAAGAGTCAGCATGTTTCTATTATAAAATTGTAGTTACGGATTTCAGAATAATGTAATTTAATTTGAAACTAAGATCTCAAATTACACCCCCACTGATATTGTGATCTTTTTATTATTTATTATTGCATGTCCAACACATGTATTAATAAACCAAGTTTGATATGTTTATGTGGGATTTTTAGTAACAGGGTATTGTTTTTTTTTGGTCCATATTCAGTACTTATTTTATATTTATAAATTGATTTTATACCACGTAATACTATTTCAAATAATCTCCCCAGTTGTTAACTAATGATAAATGTAAATCATAAATCCTCATTTCTAGAAATATTTTTAACTGGACATTCTATATATAGAGATTTTTAAAGAACCATTTTCAAAACAGGATATCAATATTAACTGTAGACATTAGTAATTATGGACAGTATCAATGATCTGTAAAGAAGCAATATAAATTCCAGTATAATTTTTGTTTTTAATTAAAATTCAGATTAGTTTCAAGGTAATTGAACAAATATTCTTCAAAAAATGGCAGATAATAAAGTTTGTATATTATCAAATTAAACATTTTTAATTTTAAAAGAATAAAATTATTTCAAAATATCGGTATGGTTACAAATGTTATTGATGAGGTGTCATGTGAGTTACGTCGAATTTGCTTTGCCTTAAAGAGTTTTGGTTTTGAGAATTTTTAGTGAAAAAAAATTTAATATGCTTTATGATCAGATATGAACTGGTAAATAAATGGTGAGTTCTTTAATAAAGTAACTTGACTGCACTGTTTGAAAGGGGAATTGCAAATTTTGCTTATTGTAATAATAGTTCTGCTATTATCAAAACTTTCTTATTAGAATGCATTGAAGCTTTATTTCTTATTAGAATGCATTGAAGCTTAGTGTTGCTGTTATTTTATTATACTAGTCTTCAAGACCTGTAAATTGATTGTTATCACAATAGTTATTTTAAAGGAAGTTCCAAAAAATATGTTTTGAATGTAAAACTTTTTTAATCTGTCTTTTCTGCTTTTTCATTTTTGGTCAAACTAAGTCCTTTCTTATTAATGTTTCATGCGTTTTATGTGTGTAAAAAATGTGATGGCTAGATAACCTTTGCAATTTTTTAAAACTTTTTAATAAATTGTTTAATGAAATTATATGTTTTAAATTTGTCTTGCTTTAGTGCAAGAAGTTTTCTGGTGACCAACTTAAAGGGTTTTTGGAAAAATTCTAAAATATGGATTAAATTTTGTCATAAAATATATCCTGTGTGAGAAGTATTCAGCATAGATGAATGTTGAGATAATTTATTTAGCATATTCTGAAACATATAATTTTTCATTTAATATTTTTTAAACAAAGGAATGGAATTTAAAATTTTTAAACTAATAAATGTGAATTGCAAAACCAACATCATTAACTTAAAACAAGTCATCCTAATATTAGCGCACTTTGTCAATGTGCAACATCTCTAATTTTTTTATGAGTGTTGGCTTTTGTAGCTTAGTACCATTGCTGCTCTATAGCATAACTATCTAAAGTTCTTTAATTTTATGTGTAGAATCATTTACAAAGTAAGAAAGAGTATTTCTCTAAAATCGGAATCGAAATCTATGAAAACTATCCATTCAAAAGCTGAGTGGATATTTTGTAAACTTTATAATAAGATATTTTTAGAGAGCAGTATTAAAATGTGTGGTTGTATGTAGGAAAAGGAATGTGAAATATATGAAGAATTAACTAAAAGGAATTATTTTTGCTTTTATCTGGTTTACCTGTGTGTTTTGAATCCCTGTAGAATGAAGACGTTTTTTATAAAAAAAAAAATTTCTAGCTTCTTATTTTGCATGACTTAATATTTCAAAGTAGTAAATCTTGTATGGATGTTCAGTGCTGTAAGCTGCTCCTGTTTATCTGCATGATCGGCATTAAGTGTGTAAGAAAAAACAAAATTGCTAAGACTCATAAATGCTGTAAAAATAGCCATTAATTATGATAAGATACTCTGTTAGCTAAAAAATGAGTTCCTATTACAAAATTATAATTTATATTTTCATCAGTATGTAATTAATAGATATATAATGAAATTCAAAATATACCTTGTCTCATAATAAAATTTATTTATTTATTTTTTTCATACTCTCTGAGTTTGCTGCATATTTACTAAGAAAACTTTCGGTAGCATAATGTAACAAAACTGAATTTAAAAGAACTTATACTTTTTGTGACATTGCTTAAAATTTGTTATTATTTCCTCTTTGGTAACAAAAATTGTTTTTCAGTATTTAACTTTAGAGTATTTTCTGTGTCATTGTTTGCTGGAATTTTTTTTCATAGAACACTGAAATATCATTGTGAACTGATTTAAAGAAGATTTATTTTTATCCTTTATTAAAATTGTATTATAAAATTTTTATACTCTTCATGGTCCATGTTTTAATTTATATATTACATTGAAAGACAAAGTTAAATAACTGTGGTTAATTTGAGCACTTGCTAAAAAAGTAGATTGTTGAAGAATTAGAAAATTTAGAATAAATATTATTGAAGTTTTTATAGTTAGCAATTTTGACAGATTGCTTGATGAAATATTTTCCTCTCTTTTAAGATGAATTATTTTCTAAAACTTAATTTAGAGTTAAAAAAGAAGAGTGTTAAATTGTAATATAAAAATTATACACAAAAATATAAACAAAACTTTTTGTTATATATATATATATTGAGAGGGAATATCTGGAGTAAAAATTTATTTTGTACTTGTTGTACCTTTTTTATCGGTATTCTGCTATTTGCAAGGACCATGATCCAACCTTTTTGAATCTTATCATTATTTTGTAAATCTTTTACCATGGCAGTGTGATTAATAGTACTGGGGATACAATATATTCAGTTGTATTACTGCTGTTCAGGATGTCATTTCAGAGACAAAGATGTGTAAATGATGATGCTAGTATTAATTAGCACAAATATGAAATATTAATTATGTTTGGAAAAGTTCTCTCACAAAAGGAACTGGTAAAGTTAGATAATGGAATATTCACTAAAAGTAGAAAGCACTATGGGTCTGAAACATCAAATGTGTATTATTTAAGCCTCCTCCCCCAGAAAAAATAATTGGTGTTTTTTTTAACTGAAGATGAACTTGTTTAGCAGCATTAATACGTAAAACTGATTCTTTCTTGTTTAAGACTTTGTAATTAACTTGAAAGCACAGCAATCTGAATATGAAATAAGCTGGGAAAGCGTAGTGATGAGGCATAAACTGCATATTTACTAGTGCATAAGGGTTTCACTTATGGATATAATTCTGCTTTCTGTGATTAGTCAGTGGTATGACTCAAGGATTTAACTCTTTGAGGGGCAGGAAAATGCGATTAACTTTTTCAGCAAAATTCTTGTTTTATTTACTATATCGGGCAATGAAATTATTTGTGGCAATTACACATATTTTGTCCCAGACATGTGAAAAAATGACCACTTCTGGTGGTTAGTGTTAGTGACCACTGCCCACAAAACACATCTCTACAAATCAGTCTCTATAGTACTCATGGAAACAGTTTTTCAAGCAGAATGCAGCTTTTCATGTACTGCATTCCCACACTGTTCTTACAGGCTTTTTCTTGGTGCTGCAGAGTGCACATCGTCGTGATGTTGTCTTCGATGGCTGATGCTTATTTTCTTGAAGACGAATTGCTGCATCAACTACTGGGCTATGTTTCTTGATTGCCATCTAGTGAGCTACAAGGGAACTTCAGAAATGGTCAGTCTTGAAAACCAGTCACAGGAGTGAGTAAGGCATTCAATAAAAAAGTTGGTTACTGTAGGTAACCATTGCCTTTCACAGAGTTAAGAGGCATAATTTATCATTCTGAAGCTTGATTTTACACCGAATAGCAAGTAAACTTGTATGATTCACATATTTTCATTATTTGTGTCTTCTGATAATATATACAATAATAATATAGTTCTCTATTTTTATCACATTTTGGATCTACATTATGATTTCCATGCTGAATTTTTCTGTCTATGTATTGGCTTAATGAATCCTGAAATCGAAGATTTACTGTACGAACACACAATTTGAATTTTTATTTATTTTTGGCTACTTTAGGAATAATGTAAATGTTTCATGCAAGCCTTTTGTTAAAAACAATTTTTAAAAAATTTCTCTGTATATGAATATGTATGATTATTTAGGACATGCCTGATAAGCTGTTATTCCACTTTGCATTGCCGAAATAGTTCAGATCTACCAACATGTGGATCCAACAAGACTGCTAAAGATGCCTTCTCTATTTTGTTTACTTTTCTGAATTACTAAGGGTGTGCCATTGGAGAATCCAACTTTTATATCAGCACACTGGATTGAAATCTGATGAATTTGGAGACTAGAGAAATATATTGAGCTTTTTTTGTGTGTGTCTTCTTAAATGTTTCTCTAACTCTTTTTGTCATGCTAAAAAGGCATATTGTTCAGACCAACTTTGCATTAGACAATTGTTGTCATATGCATGAAGAAATATATATTATTTATGTTGATGTTTAATTAAGTGGTTATGCATCATTGTTTCCTATACATGATTAAACTCAAAGTTTTGTAGCAAAAAATTTCTGAAAGCCTTACTTTTTTTCGAAAGTGTATTTTGTTAATTCAGGTGAACTGCATACACATACTTGACTTAATGTACATAATATAGATAATATTGCAGAGAATGGGATTTATACTAGATGTCTTTCTCTTATTCCAGTGTTTAATTCTGATTCTTGCATGCAAGCATCTTTAACTATAGAGAGAGCTGACATATGCACTTTGGCTTTGTGTCCTAATGCCAAAGTATATGAAATGGTCCTAATTCAAGATTTAACATACTTTATATTATGATGCATTGTTTCTATCTCCATTATTAAATTCATTTCTGTTTATGCTCTGGGGAGTACTTTCTAGGAGTTATTCCAGAACTTTTAAGGGTTATTTAACATGAGGAATATTTCTTAAGAGGATTTTCTAAATGAAACTAGCATGTATGACTGTGAAAATACCTATGCAACATACCTTAGAATAAATCTCTTGAAATAATTCTTCAACTTATCAATATTTGTATAAATATATTTAAAATATAGAAATGAAATAGTAAAATTGTTTTACTTTTAAGTTGAAAAATTTTCCTTAGTTTTGGAGCTGTGTATTTATGCACTGTATATATCACCTGGAATTTCTGTATATTAAACTCATCATTTTTACTATGTTATTTTTAACTCTATTTTTCATTATACTAAAATATTAATTCTGCAGTAACTAATGGTATAATTTTAGGCTTTAGAATTACATGTAATATTACAGCTGTGTGTTGACTAACAGCTAATTATTTTATGATTATGAAATATAAGGAGTTAAATTTCTTTTGTTGAATTTTTATAAAGGGGCTGTTTACCAATGTTTAAATGTACTTTTTTTAATAGAAGGTGATCTTTTGGTACTTATGTATTAACACAATCATCTTGCCGGAGTTTAATGATATTTTAGAGATGAAAACATAAAAGTTACTTATCAGATATAAATTGATTATTTTTTGCTACTTTTTAAAAATGTTTCCTTAACTGGTATTTAACATAAGTTAATAAACATTATCAGGATAAGAAAAGTTAACATACTTTAGCAATTTAAAATACAAATTTTAATTGTAAAATAAGGGTTAGATAATATATTAAAAAATAAAATACTTACATTGATCTCAGATCTTTCTGTAAATTTTTTATGCTCTTCTCTCCAAGTATACAGCAATCTGTTTTTGCTTAAAAACATCAGAGATTCAGTATTGTGCAAACCTGAGTAACAATGGCTCTTTACCAAATGCATCTCCTCATTGTTCCCTTTAGAGATTTTATATTGTTGCACAAATTTTACCAAAGTTTCTTCTATTGTTGGCAAATTCTACAAGCAACATATTTTAAAATTAAGGCAAAAAATATCACAGTTTATTTATAAAAACTGTTCAAACTTGAAATACAACACAAAGAATGTGTATGAAAATGGTGACATTGCTTGACTGAAAGATTGTCATGAGCATGGTTGCCTGAAGAATAGTTATGCACATGGTTACCAGAATTTGGCACATTCTGAAAATCTGGAGACTTCTAATAAGGTGGTTACAATAATCAATCTTATATATATAAATTTAAGAAATACATAAACATTATCACATTAATATAAACTTATTTAAATTTTAAGTTTTGAAAATTAAATTGTAAACAAATAAAATAAAAGATAAATTACTGCTGTTAACTAATTTGCAATATCGTTAAAATCCAGAAAGTGTATGTAAACCAAGTGCAAGCATCTAAACACATGAAAAAAATATTTAATAATCCAAAAATTAATCCTAAAAACTTAAAAGAATATTTAAAAGACTAAATTAATTTGCATAAAGTGAATAATTGTTGAGCAGGCAGGAGATAGATCTTTTTCAAGGGGAAGTTGCCCCCAAACCTAACTCTTCAATACTCAATTCGTGTTTCGTGAACCATATAGGCATGGGTAAAAAGTTGCGAAAAGTAAAATCAAAAGTGAATTGCTTAAATGAGAAATTTAACTGTGAAAGAATTTCGAGAAATTTAGTAAGTAAATCCACTGGGAAATAAATTATTAATTAAATGTACTTTGCTAATGTAATTAAGAATATAAATCCAAAGTAATTTAGAAACCTGAGCCTATGCAGGTACTTCCCCGAGACAAATTATGCATGCAAATCAAAATAAACTAAATATAGTATCTAAACATTATTAAAAAAAATCTATAAAAATAATACAAAAAAGGCAAGCTAATAGTAAGATTCAATTTAACTTACCTGTAACTACATAATTTTGTATGTGGGAAAGTTGTGTAGCAGTTGCCAAACAATGTGAAGTTGAGTAGTTTGTTGCTTGTTATATATATATATATATATATATATATATTTCAGTGTGATGTTTAACTGAGATATATGTAATTTGCAAAGCTGGAAAGATCATAGATCCTGAAACATGAACTACCTAAATGGGAGGAAGGGTTAAAATTTCTTGCAATGTGGAACTCTTGAAACAATGTAAAATTTTTAATTACATAATTAATATTTGATTTATTGCATAATAATTAATAATTTCATGAATAATTTCAAACAAATCAAAGTAGTAAAAATTTAATTTGAATGTACTGTGTCACCTTCATAAGATACATTATGCTGTAAGTATACTTATAATTTATTTTGAAAGAATGATAAATTAATAAAAAAAGTACTATATTTTATGAGAAACAGACCATTTTTCAGATGGATTATGTTCTGCTTAGAGATATACTAGGTTTTAAATTTTTAACCGTTATGTTAAAAAAAAAGTTTTCTACTAATAATTTAGTCATTATTTATTACAAACTATGCCTAAATATAGCTTAAATCAGACATTAGGGATAATTAATTATTACTGCATAATTTACTAAAATTAACATTTATTGATACTGATGTGAATTTTAGTCATCTGTACTTTTAATATGCAAAAGTATACTTTGGCAATTAAATTATGTTATGTAAGAATATAATGTCTATATTATTTGTATTAATATGATTTAAATTATAAAAAATGACATTGATTACATGCATATTCAGAAAATATATAAAAGTTGAATAATCAAAATTTGATTTATATACAGGTTGTTTCAAAACTAATGGAACAAATTTTAAGCAGTGACAAAGAATTCTGAAACAAAATTTTTCATTGTAGAATGTATGCTGACATTAAGTGTTATAGGGTGCTTTTCATTTCCCTATGCACATTGTTTTTTACAGTGCAAAAATATAGTCCAATTTTGGGCCTGCATATAAAAGCAGTGGTTTGGATGTTGTTCTTTTTGTATTCATTTTATTTTGATATTTTCTATTGTTTGTGTATTTAGGTTTGTATGAGTTCCCTTGTTATTGTAGGGCTTTGCTTCTGAGCTGTTTTTAATATTTGATGCTTTTGATTCATAGTGGTCCTGGAGTTTTCTTGAACTATCCAAGTGTTTTTTGAGGCTAAGAGACAATGGTCTCATTTCTTTACCTCCTATTTTTGCCATTCCCACAGAGCAGCCCTCAGCTCCAGATTAATTATGTCATGGTCTTTAATTTTATTGAGCTGGATACATCACGGTTCTTGCGATACTCATGGCTAAATCTTCAGGTGTGTGGTTCATGTACCATTACAAATATCTTATTATGAATTAGTTTACAAATGAGCAGAATGTGAAAATCAGCATCTGTTTCTGAATAACAAAAGAAAAATTTCCTTTGGTGTCTTTTGCCCAAGAGTGGCCGAGCATTAAAATCACTGAGCATTGGTGTTCTGACCTGGGCTCGATTCCAGGTGCATGGGCTGACTGCATCGCTGTTTTTGTGGTTTTTTCCGTGTCCAATGTGTAAATGATAAAAGTCCTCCACAAAGGAAGGCATCCCTCCTTTTAGGCAGATAGTTCTAGTGTTCTTTGACATAATCAAACAAACCAAACAAAACTTTCAATGTATTCTCTCGTTCCTTTTTGTTACTTTGGTTCTGAAATATCTTGGGTATGCAGGTAAAAAATAAAGATATATACTTAAGCATTAAAACTATTTTTAAAACAATCTTTTAATTGATGTTATGTATCCTGATTTCCTGAAAGTGATTTTATTAATTTTAATATTATTCATATCCTATGTACTAAATTTTACCTTTAATTTACCTATCAGATTTTAAGGTAAATTATGATTGGACTGGATTGGTAAAGCATGTTAGGACCATCTTTTAAGGAAAATATCCATCCTTTAGAATTTTCTAAGGGCTGACCATTTTTGCTGTACAGATGTGTAACATAAAAACATAAGGAAATTAGTGTATCCAACTGCTAAAAACGAGCCTTGAGTTAGATTGCAGTGTTTTGTAGCTTCAATCATTTGGCCACTGATGTATTTGTATAATTACCATTTGGCCATTGGTGTAATTGTATATGCTATTTTTTGCACTACTTTGCTTCAACCACTTGGCCACTGGTGTATATGCTATTTTGGCTGCTGATGCTTTACATAAATATGGAAACCTGTTTTTTTTTTTGGCATGTGTTTTGAATGGTTTAAAGATTATAGAAAGAGGAAACTGAATTTGAGATGTATGTTAAGGATAATGTGTTGTATTTTCACTTTTCTGTTTGTGCTACAGCAAGCACCTGAGCAACTTAAAAAGTAGTGAAAATGCTAGTTCCTTTTCCATTGTGAGAACAATATGTCCTTACATTTAAATACCCCCCCAAAAGTGTTATTTGGTAATTTTTATATTTTATTTCTTTTTATACTGGTATTTTACTTAATATAATTTTTATAGCATATACAGTTTTTTGTTACACATAAAAGAGTTTTTGGGTAAAGCTGTGTTCCCCATTCCCTTTAACATTTTAATATATTGTTTTTCTTCAAGTGGAAAGTATT
>KK116364.1:220073-241722 GCA_000611955.2 Stegodyphus mimosarum
AATTTATTTTAATGCTGATAATAAATTCTTTGAATGAAAAAAAAAGAAGTTAAAAATAAAGCAAATCTTTTCTATAATTGTAATATAATACTTTTAGTTGCTATAATAAACTAATCTGTATTTTTTAAAAATTAATAATGTGATCATCTGTTTACAGCCCCTTTCGATAATATGAAACTTATTTTTTTTTTGGAGTAAAAATATTATTTTTAAAAATTGCAACATATATAAGGTTTATGAAATTTATTAAAAATAACGACACTGTTTTAAAATAAGTTTTGTACATGTAATGAAAAGTATTTTATCAGTTTTTGAGATATTTTTCCATGAGCTTCTGCCATAATAATTAATGTCACCTATGGAGAAAATAATTATACCTGATTATTCATACAGATTAAAGTTTCAAAATACATTTGTGACTCCCAGTAATTTTTACATAGCTCTAGTTAGGTGTAATCCTACTTTGAAAGCACTTGGCATAAATCATAATTAAGTAAAACAATGCATATGATTCAGTGTTGGCAGTTGAATTACTTTTAATTGTTTAATTTGCAAATAAAACATCGTATTATTTTTTCGTAATGGTCTCTGATTTCTCGATTATGGAAAGGGAGAGAACTATTTGCATGTAGAAAAGGATTTGATATTGAAGTGGAAACAAGTATTCTGGAGACATTTTGTTCTAATTAAGCATTTGAATTAGGAATGAATATAAGGCAATTCTGAAAATTTGAGAAAGATTTAAATTGTAAAAAAATATAATATATTTTAACTGTTTCATATAAATATGATGTGCTTGCAATGATTTCATCTGGCTGGTGATGAACTTTCACTGTTACATCAGTATTCTATAATCTTATGAAGTACATTACTTATCAAATCTGCTACAAAAAAAATATTTTATAGTATATCTGTACTGATTTGTATCTAAAATACTTTCTATTTTTTCAAACTGATTTTTTTTCCTCATCGAATTTTTAGTGAATATGCGATCATTTTGTGTGTGTGTGTGTGTATTTAAACATGCTTTTTTTTTAAGAAAAAATGTTTTGTATTTTTGCAATTTATTTAATGGTTAATGGATCTTGGACTCAGATAATGAAGGAAGGAGTTGTCCATGATTTATTAAGTGGAATATTATATTGATAAAATTTGAATTATATTTTTGTACATGTACTTAGTAATTCAAGTAAATTTAGTGACTTATCTTCAATGTTTGTGTAAATGAATAAAACAAAATATGTTCTAAACTTGTTTAAGAAATTCATAATTTTGCTTTTTTATGTCTTACATTGCTTTTTTAGTGATAGGTAGGTAGGATATTAGGGAATTAGCTAAAAGTTTTAATTTGCTTTATAAATATAGTGTGTAAATTGTGGAAGAAAGTAAAACAGCAATGCATTATGAAAGTCTATTTTGTTCAATTTCGTTAAATTATCTCTCTTTTGTGTCATTTTATTTATATAAGAACTTTAAAAGACTATTTAAGTTTGCAATATGGGAAGGTTAGCCGTATTTGTGTAATTTATTTAATCTTTAGTCTCCTAGTATTTATTTTATAGAACAGCCAAAGTTAACTATTCTTTCATGAATTGTTGTTTGTGGTATACTAGGTTAATAAAAAATAAATCATGAAAGATCAACCCTATTTTGAAGCATTGAGACGTTACTTTAAAAAATTTGATATGTCAAGGGTCATTTGCAGCAGGTTTAGTTTACTTTTTGTATTCAGATATGTTAACCAAAATACGTAATGGTTTCAACTGCATTAGAAAAACACCTTAATAAAGGGATGTATTATCTTTCCAACATTCATCTTACCAACAATAATAAATCAAAATATAGATCGCTTTCTTTTATTTTAATCAACCAGGGTTAAAATGAAAATGATCAGTAAATATTTTATGAAATCTTAAATATTGCAAATGCTCCAAGATAAAATTTAGCGGACAATATTCAGTTTTTAGACTCAGAAAATGTATATCTAGGAGCAAGCAGGGAATGAGTTTAGACATAAGTGAAGTTCCAGAACAAGACATTTAAAGTTGAAATGTTTGACATTTTAAGTTCTGTAGTATAAATTTTAAAGATAAAAAATTCTTATGATTTTGCGTATGGTTTTTTTCTCAAAAGAAAATTAGCCTGATGTGTGCATAAATATGTTCATTCAACCAATCAAATACAGTGAAACCTCGGTTCAAAAATTTAATTCGTTAATATATTTTTCATTTAAAACTATTGAGTTATGATTTATAATGAATGAGAATTTATATGATTTTTTTAAACTCAAAAATTAATTGAAGATGGTCAGGACATAAATACTATGGAATGACCCACCATATGGAATATGTTTGAAAGAAACTGAATTTTTAATTCTATATAGTCATCATATACTAAATTATTAAATTGATAAATTGTATTAATTGTATTACTTTTATCATACCTATATCAAACTTTGTAGTGAAGTTAGTATGCATTTTGTAGCCCCCTGATTTTAAAGTGCTGTGTAAGTTGATTATATTTTGTTTGTGGAACACTTACTAAAGTCATGAAAACAAACTGTTTTGTACATTTTGTACTTTCATCTTTAAAAAACTACTGTGTACTTTTATCTTTAAAAAACTCTGAATGGAAAACGTTGAATTATCAAGCCATTTCACGAAATATTTTATATGAAATATCATTTGCATCAATGTTATTACTTTGAAAAATTGAGAGGGAACTTCCCTGATAGGTTTTGCCCCTGGCCTGCATTTTATAAATTGGGCCAAAGAATGAAGTTAATAGTGCGTATCTGATATTCAGTAATAATTTGCTTTAATTAGTTATCTTTTGATATACAGTAGTCATATATAACATGTCATATCTGATAACTTTATTTACATTATTTATTTGAAAAAGTAGTCACGTCTTTGTACAAAGTACAATATAGCTAAACATTTTTGTAAGTTTCGTTCTTTAAAGCTCAGTACTGATTTCTTGGCCTTTCTTGGATGATTTCTTTGTGCTGTCATGCCTTTTCCGCCGTTGATGCTGTTTATTGTGTGCATAGGAATTGGCTTCCTGAAGAAAAGAGTAGAATTATTTTATGTTAGTTCTATAAATTTATGTAAGTTTTAAGACTGCTGTTAAGATATAATGGAAAAAGTACATTGCGTGACAGAGAAAATGCTACACCGTGAGTGAATGACTGGAAGCAGACTCAACTTAGATACATACAACATGCATAAAACTCGGATACCCAACTTAATTGAAGCGTGTCCGCCACCTGCACATCATGTAGACATATTAGGTATCCCCTGGTCTTGCTAACTGCGAACATATTAGGTATCCCCTGGTCTTGCTAACTGCGAAGCTTTCATCCCGTATGGATTTCCGAAGGAGACCATGAGACGGACCGTACACGCTTACAAACATCCATGCCTTCTCCGGGATTCGAGCCTGTGTCCGTCGATATGACATTTAACGACACTAAGCACTATTTGGTTTGGGCGACTTAGCTATATAATTAAGCACTTAATGACTTAATTTTCAAAGATGCACAGCGAAGAAATGCTTAGATACACAAGGCATCAGTAAAATGTTGCTTCCCATCTTAGGCAGTGCAATTTTTAACACATTGTTGCATCGAACCAGTCATGTCTTGTACCATATCTTGCTGATATGACCCCACAGTTCATCTTCATTTTGTATAAAAGGAAAGGCATTCAGTGAATGTATTCTTGTCCCAAAAATGCTCAGTTGGAGAGAAATGGGGGTGATGGTGTGAGCAAGGGAGCACTTTCACATCTTGGAATGTGTTCAGGGTGAGCCCAGCAGCATGTGGTCGAGCATTACGTTGTTGAAAAATGGGATTTCAAATGCTATGGAGGTACAGAAGAAGATGGGGCTAGCCCAGCCTAGTGGCATCTTGTTAATATGCTTGTAATGCATTCTAGAGATAGTGTTAGTGCTTATATTGCCCCAGACATTATTTCACTTTGACAGACCTTGTGCTATCGAAAATAGGCTTAGCCTCGATGACTACATTGCTTCCATACCGTCGTACGCCTACATCATCTATGAAGCCGAGAAGCAAGATTTTCCGCTGAAGACTGCAATGCCCCATTTGGCACTTCACGCAACGCTGCTGTAACATCATTCAAATGTGCATGATGATGGTTCGCTGTTAATAGAAGCCTTCGTAAAAGATGACCTGGATTTGCCGTCATTTCCATTTGTTGCGAAACTGTACGTGCAGTATTGGATACACTCTGTGCATTTCATAAAATGTCTCATTTGCGGGTTAGATATGGCACATTTTTTACATCGATTAAAAAAATCTCTCTAAAGCGGCACAAAGTAAAATGTGGTGGATGATAATTCGTCACCTCCGGGATTTGGTGGCTAGGTCTAAAACCCCCGTATCTTCATACTGTAATTGGAAGCAATGGGAAGTTTTGGAGTTCAAATCCTGGTGAAAATATTGCATATTTTCCATGTTTCTTGTCCCAACATGGACCTAATGAAGTTGAGCCCACCAGCGGCCGAGCGATAAAGTCGCTGAACACTGGCAGTTCGGTCCGAGGTTAGAATCCCACGGACGGGCTGGCTGCATACGCGTTTTTGTGGTTTTCCCCATGTGTAATGTGCACGAGCCAGTTTTCCTTAAATCGTCCTCACCTTACGTAGATAGCCTTCGAGGCTTGCTGTAATCACATAAACCAAACTAAATGTGCGGGACCTAATAAATTTATTTATTTATTAAAATTAAATTAAATACTAATGTTTAATGATTAAACATTGGGTAGAATATTCATATAAAGTTTTATAAGTGCCTGCATAGATTAAGACAATTCAATTTAAATAAAATTTCATGCGAAAAATTATGCTGAATATTTACTAAGTATGGAGGAATGCAATTTAAGCTTTCTTAATTCAATAATGAAACTCAAAATGTGGACATTTTATTGCTGAAAAACACTGTAAGGTTCTTATTTTAAACTAACCAGTTATTATGAGTTGGATCTTTATTTCTTTACTATTATTTGGAAATTCGTCTTTCCATATTTCTCATCAGAATGCAAATTAATTGGTTTATTTAACCTGGGATTTTTGAATCTTAAGAGATAGTGTTTCTGGCTAGATTTTGCCAGTCTAGTTAAATGTAACTGTCTCGGCTTTTCGTTCTCTTGCCTCTGTTACTTAATCTTACTCTGGTAATTTATTGAGCCAGCTTAGTATTTAAAACTGTGTAGTCTTAAACTACGGATCAATGTTTAATTTGAATTAAATGTTAGTTATTTTAATTTTCAAAAGCTGTGGTTATTTGCAGCACAAAATCGCATCTATGTTTAAAATTCTGTTTAAATAAAAGGGTTGTTTTAAAACTTTCGTAAGACTTTGTCGGATTATCTCAGACGTAGCGCTACATATCAGTTAGAGTTATGGGACTAAAGGAGCAGTATTAGACCAAGGTTATAACTTTCATTATAGTAAGGGGTAAAAATTAAAAACCGGGAGAGTTAGCAGCTCCAGATGTCACACTTGGTTCATTGACACCAAATCCGACCAACAGTTATAGCAACAACTTGCGTCTTCTCCAAAATGGCCCTCAACCATCGGTAAGAAGACCCTCGTGAACTCTTTCGTTTGCTGGCACAACGACGTTTTAAAGATATTATTGCTGTCTTCTTCCTTCACCAGACTCGGAAACAGCAGAAAAAATTTGCGAATTATAATTTGTATACGCAGTTTTGACGCTGCCGAAATTGTCAGCTTTACGCGTTATTAGGATGTTTATATTTCCATTGCAAGTTGTCTGATTGTCCTGCAAATGCAGTCATTTGCATAACTGGCACGAATGTACTCCTGCAGAAATTAGTACGGCAAAGCGTTTGCTTCTTCATGGTGTAGCATATATTATATCGGGCAGTGTATTAGTAAAGTCAGTAGAAACAGCAGATATTGAAAACATATAGATACACCGATGAGCCATTACATTATGACCACCCTGTTAATAACATGTAAGACCACCTTTAGCCCTTAAAACTCCCAGCACGCGGTATAGCATTAACTCCACAAGGTGCTGATACGTAGTCTGAGGTATTTGGTACCAAGCGCTCACCAACTAGTTCTGCAATTCCCAAACATTGCAAGGGGGTAGCGTGGCAGCACAAATGCTCTATTGGATTAATGTCAGGTGAATTTGGAAGCCAAGACATGACTTGAAAGTAACTGGAATGTTCCTCGAACCACTCCCTGACGATTCGACCCTTATGACATGGTGCATTATTCTGTTGGTAAACGCCATCCTCCGCCGGAAATACTGTTGTCATGAATGGGTGAACCAGGTTTGCAACGATGTTAACGTAGCGCCCAGACGTCAGGGATTGTTCTATGGGGATTATGAGTCCTAATGTGCTCCATGAAAACATTACCTACGCCATAATACCCCCGCCACCGGCTTGTCTCCGTCCAACTGTGCATCCGAGAGCCAGGGTTTCGTTTGGAAATCGGCTTATTAGCACACACTCGTCGATATGATGGACCAGAAAACGTGATTCATCGGACTATGCAACTTTCTTCCATTCTTCTAATGTTCAGTTCCGATTTTCTTTGTCCATTGCAGACGCAGCTGGCGATGACATGCCGTCAGTGCAGGGATATGCTTTGGCCTCCGGCTGCGTAGGCCCATATGCAGCAATGTACGCTACACACTGTCTATGTCGTCACTATGACGACATGTAGTATTGTAGTTGGTGTTGATTTCAGCTGTTAGTGATGTGATACAATGTCTGCAATAAATCTGAGAATTTAAATGAAATTTTGAAGAGTGTAAATTTAGCCATAAGAACTTAAATGGGGTTTTGCAAAAGCTGGCTCATGCTTTTAGGGCAAAATTAAAAAAAAATTATCCAAGGTCATTAAGACATTCATTTGCGATTAGTTTCAATTCTAATCGGAAGAAACGTAGAATTTTTTGTTAATCAGCAAATTATTATGATTTGAAACTTTACAGTAAATTTTTCTTTCCGTAGTTCTCATCAGAATGCAAATTAGTTGCAGAGTATTTAAGCCAAGGGTTTGACTCTTTAGAGTTTAGACTTCTGGCAGTCTCATTTGTAGTTCACGTCCTATCGCTAGTTCTATCAAAGTTTATTCCGGCTTTAAACATTTCGCTAGCCGATGTTCAATACATACCTTTCATTACTTGAGCCAGCGTAAGTAGACTATTTTGTGTGTAATCTCAGATTACATTACGTAAATTTGAATTTCAATTTATGTTATTTTAAATATATGTAAGTAGCGTAATTTCATTCTATAGCACAATAGCACCTTCTGTTAAACTTTAAGAGTTAATAAAAAGATTATTTTAACCTTCATAAGACTGTCATTTTGTTCAGGCTAGAACGACAACTCGCTTGTCAGTCTACTAGGGTCTGAAAGGCATTGATTTAAGATTCTGTACAAACAGAACCCTACACATGTTAACGAGTTAACCACAAGTGATCATCAAACTTGTAGGTAACTGGTGACTAACGCCCTTGATAGTCACCTTCATTTTAAAATCCATTTTAATATTTTGTACCTATATGATGTAATTTTAAGTACAATACAGAGGCTTACATTAGTTTTTGGGCATTTGTACATTTTAAATCCATTTGCATAAATCTTGCACTAAGTATTAAAACACAGACGTCAATATTTTTCTAATGTGTTATTTTTCTTTATTTTAAGCCCTGCTCGTTGTAAAATAAATATCATCAAAATATTCTTTGTAATAAAATAATTTGCTCAAAATGTGATAATCAGTAACTCACATAAGAATTCGGACTCTCCAAAAAACTTTCGTAGACGATGTTTATGCCATAATTTTTTGTTTTAAATGGAAGTTCATCACAAGAATTATCGTAGGAACTTGGAGGTTATTACTTGAAGAAAAGTATATAAAGCAAACTTGAAGCAAATTATGACAATGTTTTTTGTCAGAATTTTTTGTTTTAAATGGCAGTTCATCAGAAGAATTTTCATCTACATTTGGAAGTTATTACTTGAAGCAAAATATATTAGCAGTTCCATTAGTTCCATATATGAAGTGAACATGGCAAGATGCTACAAATTAACAACAAGTTGTATTCGGAATTTAACTATTTACGAATTTAAATAATGAAATGAGTTCAAAATATTAAAAAAAACTTTGATGTAAAGTGTTTAATTATTATTATTATTATTATTATTTTTTTTTTTTTTTTTTTTTTTAGAGCATGGAATTATTGAAAATGCGCTTAAATCTCGACCATATTCCAAGCGAACATCACAGATTTATTCAAGATACAAAAATTAAAAGTGTAAAATGTTCAGCAAATTTAGAAGAAAAATTTGCAATAAAATTTAACTCTGACGTTTTTGGTAGAGTCATTTAGGACACATGGATACAATGGGTGATCAGCAGTAACGAAATTCTTTGTCAACAAGAAAACATGCAATATGTTAGCAAAATCTATAGTAAGTAAAGTTTTATCACATTGAAACAATACTATATATGCAGAAATGTCAAAATTTATTACAGTTGAGTTTGATAGACGAATCAATATGTGGCAAAATCCGAATTTAGAATTGAATTCAAAAAACCTTTTTCTTAATGTTACGCACAAGGATGCAGACATAATGGTTTGGGGATGTTTCTCTACCTCTGGAATAAGAATTTTAGTGTTTATCGAAAATAATATGGATTAATATAAATATATAAATATTCTTGAGAAAAACTAAAAGCATCTGAAAGAAAATTTAGAATGCAAAATACATTTCAGTTCTATCAGAATAACGATCCTAAACATACAGCCCTAAATGTTTTTTCGTAGTTATACAACTGTCCTGAAGTTGTCAAAACTTCTCCATATTCTCCGGACTTAAATCCTATGTAGCATGTATGGAGCGAGTTGAAGAAAAGAATAAGGAAACATGATACTTCTTCGAAATCTCTATTAAAAGCAATTCTTATGTAATAATGGAACAAATAGAACATTCTTACAGGAAAGAATTAGTTGAATTCATGCCAAGGCGCATGAAAAGTGTAATTGTAGCCAATGATATCCAACGAAGTGTCCAATGCCCCATTATCTTCCTGTTTTTATTAAATGTAAATTGTTTATTCAAAGTGTCCGAATACTTACGTGAGTTCATTTCAGAAGGTTTTGAATAAATTATTTTTCTTTTTACCAAAATCGTTTTGAATATTTTTTTTTAAAGCAGGTTTTGAAATACTACATAGTCTATAATATATATAAAGAAAAATAAAGTCATTTTGATAATATTTAGTAGCTGGTATTTGCAAATAAAACTGAAAAACACAAGGGTCCGAAAACAAATGTGAGCCACTTTATAATTTTATAGCATACCGAATTAAACAATAATTCTTTTTAACATTTACAGCATTATTTTAATTAATAAAAGATACTTCTAACGCCACACATTCTGTACATGATAAAGCTGTTGGATTTGATTTCCTCGGACTCTCATATTAACCAACCCCCTGAATCTTCTCAAATTCAATGAATAATTCATAAATATTGTAAAATATTTTGCATATATAATACTTTAGCAACGGAGGGCGTTTCAAATGTGTTTAGCTATAGCTTGAGAGCTGTTAGAATAATTTGTTATGAAATAGTCACATATTTTACTAACTAAAAAAAAGTATACGATCTAAGATATTGTTGATTGGTTAATTTGAAAATGTCTTAAAAATCTTACTTGAGAGTCAGTTGTACCATGTGAGATCTTACTCTGGCTGTCGCTAACGTCTTTTTCATTCGTCTTTTTTGTTAACCTATAAACAGACATTGATTTTTTCTCAGTTGTGATGTGCAACGTAAACAGATACGTAATAGAATAGTTTGTTATCTTGAATACAACATGTTAATAGATATAGTATAAGAACATATGTATTTAAAATTGTTATTTATGTTAAGTTAGTAAATACAAAACGTTTAAATTGAAGTACTATGAAATTTAAAACTGAAAAACATATCTGAATTATTTTTCTTTTAATACATCAGTTTTTAAAACATTGTATTTTAATTATATCACAGGTTGGTGCATACCCGTTCAAAATAATGAAATATAAATTAAAATCGTGTATCGTTGCAAATGAAATGCCACTGACATCAGATTGCTTTTAAGAAAGCAAGCGCTGAAATGAATGCAAATTTTTTGAGTTATGTAACAGGGTGGGTGATGCAATTGTAATGCTTGTTTCATTCAAAGAGTATGAAACATTGAATACGAGAGATATCAAGTCAGTCAGGGAGATCATTAAATTAGGTAGCTAATATTTTTAAGAGTTCAGCATGGGAAATGCTGAAGCGGCTGCAGTAAAAACACCAATAACGCATTCGGTGGAGAAACAACTAATGAGATCCAATGTACCCAGTGGCGTAGCTAGGTACCTGTTGCGGACATCGTGGTGTCCCTCCAAGATAGAAAGTTTAAAATAATAAAAATTTTATAAACATAAACTTATATTTTTATTTATTTAGCGATTTGTTTTCTTATTAATAATCAAGTAACAATATTATGTTATGAATAGCACTATTTTATTCTCTAACACTGAGGTAAAAGTGAAATGCAAGCCAGGTATTGTAAAAGAAGAAATCGGTTTCATAATTAAAAATTATGTACAATCATTTTAAAATTTCTTCTTTCTACCTTTAACTAACAGCCCCAAACTCGGAAATCACATCATCAAAATTTATATATTGTGTTGCCTGGTGTTCTATTGTTAATATTCCAAGATTGTTGAGGCTCGTTTGGGTCATTGTTGCCCACAAGTAGTTTTTAATTAATTTTAGTTTGCTAAAACTCCTTTCACATGAAGGAACTAATAATAAAATTGCTATAAATTACTTTAGTGCGACCATAAAATTCGGAGCAGATTCTGTAAAATCCCATTACACGATGAATTTCAAAATGTCAAGAGACACTCAATTAGAAGCTGTAACTTTGGCCGCTTTTAAATGTCTTCTCAACTTTGGTATCTTTAAGAGGAGTTCTGTTTCTGAAGCCGCATCATAAAATTCAGTAATTTTTGACACAGTTAATTTCACCTCTTCAGTGTTTGCCTGCCAAGCATAGTATTAGCCTGCACGATCTCGAACAATGAAGCTATATCTTGAACGGACTTCGATGTACTTTGGAGTTCAGTACTGAATCGGTCAAGACATTCCAACATATCCTTTTGATGTTCAGCTCTCATTGTGAGTCCTGTATCGGTGGCCAGCTGATAGGCCATACTTTCTCGAACGATCTCGAACAATGAAGCTATATCTTGAACGGACTTCGATGTACTTTGGAGTTCAGTACTGATTCGATCCAGACATTCCAACATATCCTTTTGAAGTTCAGCTCTCATTGTGAGTCCTGTATCGGTGGCCAGCTGATAGGCCATACTTTCTCGAACAATGAAGCTATATCTTGAACGGACTTCGATGTACTTTGGAGTTCAGTACTGAATCGGTCAAGACATTGCAACATATCCTTTTGAAGTTCAGCTCTCATTGTGAGTCCTGTATCGGTGGCCAGCTGACAGGCCATACTTTTTTACGACGAATTCGTCTTTCTACTGGAATGTTATATGTTTACAATTTTATCACAGCAAGATCTATTGCTTTTTCTACAATTTGACTCCGTTTTGCTTCAATATAAGGACGAAGAGCTTCTATTCTTATAGTTAATTGATCAACATTCAAGCTTTTACTTTGCAATGCAATCTGAGTACAATTAACTTCTCTTAATACATTTTCCCAAATTTCAAAATTTTCTTGCTGATCACATAATTCCTCAGTCGCAGCCACAATCCCATCAAAATTTTCTGCCAATATTTTTATTGTAGCATAATGAGCCCCCCAACGCGTTGTTGAGAGTCTTTTAATACTTTGCTGTGTTTAAGAAGCACTTCCCAGCGGCTAGTAGAAGCAGAAAAAAGTGTAAAAATTGTCTACTGTTCCAAAAAATGTTACACATGATGCATTTTGGATAAATGAGCGTTGGCCATATAAATTAATTGAATGATCTACACACCCAATGAAAATTGCTTTGTTGTTTTTTATTTTGCTAATAGCTTGCACTTCTCCATGCATGCCGCTCATATCCTTGGGAACGAGACATCATAACATCTAACCCGTTATTTTCAAGTTTCTTAAGAATTTCGCCACTGAAATTAGCGGCGTTTTTTTTATGTAAAGGAAAACATCCAAATAATACTTGTTTGAATTCCACTTTCCTCTTTTTAATTTTCACATAACGAATCACTTCAGACATTTGATCAATATGTGAAATATCAGGTGTGCTATCGAACATAATTCCAAAATATTTTGCCGATTTAATTTCATTTAAAAGCTTAAATTTTACACGGATCGCCAAAACGTTCATGAATTCATTTTGTATATCTGGTGATAAATATGATACTTTTGGTGATTTACCATGCTCCAAGTTCAAGATGTGATCTTTTAAAGCTACATCCTACTTTGACAGTAGTTTAACTATTTCCAAGAAATTTCCTTTATTTGAATATTTGAAGAACTTTCTCCTTCATCATGTCCACGAAATGCTAGGTTTTGTTTAGCCAGAAACAAAGTTGTAGCCATAATCTAGACAAAAGATGCTCCCAATTCTGTTTTTCAGTAACCATTACTTACTTGCAAGGCTGAGTCATCTATTGTTTTATGCAATTTTAACCTCAATTCCAAAGTTTCCCATTTCTCAAAATTGTCTAGATGTTCACTTGAAGTTTCATGATCGAGTACTTTGGAGTTTAGATTCCACCACTTCTGAAATCTAGTTACAAATGATGCTTTTGTATAAGTACTATTTGTGATAGCAAAAAGACGACAGCAGAAGCAGTAAAGGTTATTAGTTGTAGGAGAATAAACCATCCATGATCGCAGAATTTTTTCACCATTTGGCATCACTCTATAAAACCAATCTTTTGCAAGGTGACGAACATTACCTTTTGTTTTTGACCCGTACCTAGATACAGTGGCAAAAAGCCCTTCTCTTTTTTGGAAGTGTTTGCTTCCTTTTTTTATGATCGCAATACTAACGTTATCAGCACAGGTGTATTCGAATGTGAGACATCTCTCAAGTTCTGAAGCGATTCATCTATGCAAATACTGTCTTTGATAATAGATGCATTATTATTATCATCACTGTCATTATCATTTTTTTTTCTGATTCGTCTTTTTTATAGGTTATCGTCATTAATTTGTCGCTGTTGCTTCCTGAAATTGAACTAACATCATCAGAATCATTCCTTGCATCAACTTGAAAATCAGTTTCTTTTGATGAACTTTAGCTGTCATTAGTTTTTGTAACATATTTAAAGATGGATCCAGACATGTTCTGAACTATATTCATTTTATCCTGTTTGTGAAGTACAGTGTTCGGAGGAATGCTCTTCCCTCTTTAAAAAATAAAGAAAAATGTTTCCTACAACGAATTATGATTGTGGATAAAAAGTGATAATTTACGACAATCGTATGGGAATGAAAGATGCTCCAGGAAAATCATTAAAGACACAATTGCACCCAAAGAAAATGTTAACACTATAGTGGTTTTTTGCGGATGTTATTCACCACTAATAACCTTCGACGAAGTGAACGATAAGCGCAACTCCATATCCTACAGATATGCGGCAAATGCATAAATTAGTGGGCCCCCAGACAATTTTATGCGGCTTGCAAAGAATTCCAGTTATGAATTTATTGCAACTAGAATGTTACGAAAATTTCAAAATTTTAATTAGTTGAAGTCTGAGTTTGTATTATTTTCATAACCATTAAAAACTAACATGAATAACGCATCAGAAAATCTATAACTGGAGCTAACCAACGTACCTTGTTCAAAGATTTGAATCGATAGATTTTATTAATTTTTATTCATACTTGTCAAAAATAAATTAGTCATGAATTTTTGGACTAAGAATTTCTTTGTTCCGGAATGCATTCATATGTGAATAGCCTTTTTTCGAAGTTCAAAACTTTTTTCGTAAAGTTTAGTAACTTTTTTTCTAGTTTTATCAAAACCAAAACGCCCTCAAGTACCAAGCTGTAATAATAAATAAAAGAAGTTTATAATTATTTAAATACAAATATGTATTTTTATTTATGTGTCGAAGAAAAAATTAATAAATAAGAGAAAGAGGATAAGTTATCATTATTTATTCTCAAGTTTTGTTTTATTTTGTCAAATTTTCTCTGAAAAGTTAAGAACGTTTTCATCATTTCTTTCAGTTTATATTAATGTAAGGTATTTTTATGATTTATCAAGCATGTTAGACCTATTTTAAATAAATGTCAGTCTAAAAATTTAGCCTTCTGATCTCGATGCCTTTTTTCGCTCGGAAGAATCAGGAACTCAAGACGATTTTTCGCATATTTGGTGAATTTCTTGCAGCTAACTTAAAATGATTTCGCACACTTTGAACGTACTTGCCGATATTCTTTGCAGTATTTCTTCGGATTCTGTGCACGTTATCCATTCTGAATTTTCTGCCTCTTCTACGGTGGCGGAGGAATCACTGTCGCTTTTACATTCACTATCTATTACCATGATTTTTGTCTTCTTACATCTCTTAATTATTGCTGTCTTCATCACTGCTTTTCTTCTCTCTTTCTATGCAGAAACGCAATTTTGCTTTTATTTCAATCCCTATTTGAAATAAGATTATCTAACTCGTTGGACACAGAATATCGTTCACGGAAGAAGTCTTTCGCCAACTGGTAAGGAATACCTTGAATGAGAAAAACTTATGACCACTGTTTTAATGCTATCCATAATGATGTAAAGTTCTGAAAGGTCCCAATCTTTAAAAAAGCAGAGGTGAAGGTTATTGCTCACTAATTATATTAACACATCTGTTGTAAAACCAGGTTGTCAGGCAACTGAGTGTCGAGCAAAACATACCAGACCATTCACTTCTATACCTTGTTTATAATATACAGAAAATGATACAAATCGCTAAAATGAAGTTAAAATCCTTATAATAACTCTTTCTGAAGTGGATTGTTTCAATTTAATCATCTAATTTGATTCTTATATAATGCAGCTGACACATGTCCTTACATATCCGCAAAAGTTCAAGTAAAATTCTTTTATCAAATTACTATCAAATCAAAAATGTAACTAAACAGTATAAAAACGATATTGTCTCTCTGTTGAAATTAAAATAGCTCCCCATTATCCTGCTAGCATACAGACCACAGTTTTTGTAACGGATTTTTAATGTTACAAGATCTGAGGTAGACGTTTGTAATTGTGGAATGGCGAGTGAATATGTCTCTGTACCTGCATTGCTTTGTTGTGTTTTAGTTTACTGTTTAAAATAAAAACACGTCCACATTTTCCTTAGAAGTGCAAATCTCCAGTGTAAACATCATCCATATTCTTCACTACTTTAAAATTTTCACTACATGGAATTGCTGGAACACTACAATGTTAATAATGCAGATATTTCAATAACAGTTCCATATGAGTTATATTCAAACATTTATTAGCATTTGATTATTGTAACAAGAAAACGATAAACTTCTCAAAATGTCCCTATTTCACTAAAATGTGTACTTTAAATTATAGATGAATCTAAAAATATTAGAAAGAGTATCAATGCATTCACCTTACATAATACACTGTTACACAAACTGTTTACCTCACAATATTTGATTTACAGATGTCCGTTCCATTAGCTATTGTCTTCACAGTATTTTTGCAAATTTCACCATTAGTGAGGCTTGGGGTATACGGTGGCGGAGGATCATCTTCATAACCGGATTTTTTACTTAGCCTGTCCAATGATGTTCTAGAAAATTAAAATATGGAATTAACATAAATATAGAAATAAATATTTACATTCTAATCAAAAGTGAAATTTTTTACTTCTTATGAAAATATATAGCATAGAAATGAAAGCTGAAATTTCACTGAATTATTTAGATCTCGAAATGGCAAGTCTAATGCTTCATTTTCCCAACTAATCTGTATACACAAATTAAGGATTTTGCGACAAGTTTTATGAAAATTTTAAGAATACTTTCATAACACTGTTTAAATACAGTGATGTCCAAAATTAAGAAAATTACACATTTTTATGAATTTCTAAAATATACTTGACCAACTGGTAAGTGGTCAAATAATAATACAATAGCGTTGATCTCAAAAGGTAATTATATTCGTACATGTAGGCGGTACTATGATTACGTTAGAAATTTTAAATATGACGCTTCCCTAAACGAAGAATTCAGTTAATTACCCTAGAAAGCGCCAATAGTAGTAATCTAGGCAAATCAATCTGTGCCAAGGAATAAAATTATACGCTTTTGCTTCAAAGGAACCCCTCCATGAAAGAGCTCAGTGTAACGCCTAATATCATCTGCAATTTGTAATAACGTTTCCAGGAAATCGGATCCACATCCAGAAGTCTTCTGCAAAGGCATCCAGGAGTCGCGATGTTCGATGAAGATCGGTTTTTCGCACTTTCAAGCAAGGTGCGAGAGGGCTGGTACAGTTATAAAGCTCTCTCGTAAATTCTCTGCTAAAAAAGCCACTAATTTCTGGTCACTTGAAGTACCACTAATTTCTCTTCTGGAACCTTTATTTCAAACGTTAATTCTTTCCAGAAGGCTTAATAAGAGAGAGCCTTTTTATCAGAAGATTCGCTGTTTGCATCCCGCTCGCTTCCTCACACATCACGTCTGACTTAGTGCAGAACTATGGACTCAAATTCAGTAGGCCCAAGTTCTCTTCAGTACCAAGTCTAGATTCAGCCTAAATCTTGATTTTCGGTACTCTTCAACTCAGGAGAACTGGGACGCAATATGATTCCTTCAACATCAGGGTAAGGGACCTCTATGAGGGCAGAGATGTTTTGGTCTGGGATAGAAACATATTGGACGGACGTACGTCATTCTTTTTGTTTGACAGAGGTTCCCACACTTCTCAGAAGTAAAGAAAGATCTTCAATATTGCTACATTTTAAGAACGAAATACATGACATATGATGCAATAACAGAAATTCTAACTTTTCCTAATCTCGGATCGTTATAAATTCCTGAAAGTAATGCTACAGAAGGCACATCATCTTGGAAAACTATCTGAAACATAGACGATCCACTAAGAAATACGGAGAATGAGATAAAAAGGGATCTTTATAAATTCCTGAAAGTAATGCTACAGAAGGCACATCATCTTGGAAAACTATCTGAAACATTGGCGATCCACTATGAAATACAGAGAATGAGATAAAAGGGGATGGCAATAGTTACGTTACTTTGAAAATCCACCTGGAAGTGAGAGAGATAAAAATGTAAACGATCGATCCAGCAAAACCACATGATGAGAAGAGGTTATGCCAAAATCGGTGAGAATGAGAAATTCCATGCCCAACATACAAGATGTAACTTAAACAAAGTAGTCCAATGCCAAAATAAATAACAGATTTACAATAGAAAAAATTGCGAAAAACATGCGATGCAAATCGCCTGAATAATTTGTCTTCAGGTAAAACCTGTTAATTGAGGTAGAAGTTCTTTCCTGAAATATGTTTCGTTACAGGGACGAATATAGCAAATGATCAGTTCAATTTTGAGATCTTGGTTTATGAATTAATTCCTCACATGAAAATGGACACTTGGCATAATTCTTAGAGCTTTATTTTGCACAACCTGCACTCTGTTAAAGGCATAGTCTATAGCTCCGGCTTATCCATGCAGGGAAGATATAATACAAGCTAGTCTATTAATCGACAGGCAAGTTATATGCTTTTAAGTAGTAGATTATACGGCTGAGTTTGCTCCGAGAAGCGGCAGCAGATGTTTGATAAAGCTGGCGCCTTTTTTAGTGACATTGGTCATATGGTTGGACAATGTTAATCATTAATTTATATTGAGCTTAGGTAGTTGACATTATTACTAGTAGACAGCAGACTGCCTAATAGAAATAACTGATTATAAACCACAAACTGGTTCTTTTTCACAGAATGATTATTAGCTGAGGTTTTGATACATTTATTTTTAGTCTACAAGTCCTACACCAACCCTTGATATCGAACACATTACCTTGATGTTTGGCGATGGCGTAATTAATTACGATAGCCGTATCACTGGCGTAGCAAGTAAGGAGCAAATTATAGGTGGCCGCACAGATTCTGTGTGGTAAAGTCTGTCATATAAAACAAGTATCTCGAGGCACGAATCTTGTGGAACTAGTGCAGTGACTTCGAAGAGAAGAAAAAATTCCACCTTGGTAAACACTGAAAGTCTATCACTAAGAAAACATTTTATGAGCGGAATATGCAGCCTTCGAAATTAGAGCTGGATTAGTTTGCAGATTAGTCCATTACTCCAGATGCGGTCGAAAGGGATGAAATTTGCCCTCATTTCCTTTTCTGTGGACTACAACGGTCTTCCACATAGAACTCAAATGGTGGATTAATTTTTTAGTGTTAGGATATTCGGCAGATAATTGGTCGACCAGATCACCAGACATGAATCCAACTGAAATGTTATGAAGCAGTTAAAGGACAACTGCAGTTTTCCAAACGCCTGCCAGAATCACCCAAGAACTAAGAGCGTTAGTTGGCGCTCAATTTACTTAGAGTGGGTGTAGCTGAAACAGGAACTCAACTGTCTCGTTAACAATATGACAACTCACTCTGCCACTTATGTATCTGTTACAGGTAACTATACTACATCTTAACCTCATTTTAGGTACTATATTGCATTGTCAGTTGTTGATATTCTTTAGCATGAGTGAGTACATTACACTGTCTTATATTACTCTGCATCCATACCAAAACTCTCTTTAGTATTTTTTGAGAAACTAATGGAAAAAATATTTCTCTTAATTTTGAATATAAGAGTATATGCTACAAGTTAATGTGACAATGTGAAAAAATGAGTTTTAAAAATCTACATTCTGCATTAATAGAGGACAATAAATTGTAAATTCTCACCTAGAAGATACTTTTGCTACTTTATACCTTGGTCTTCCGGATGCTGGAGAGTAACGAATTTTGTAAACACTGCTCTCAGATCTGAAATAAATAAAGTACAACAAAATGTTCCAATCGCATTAGAAATATTCTGTTTGGCGGTAATATATAACATAATTCCGCTTGAAATGGATATAGCGGAGTAGTGTAAGAACGACAGATTCCTAATACATGAGTTGCATAGCATAACAGAACAGGAAAAATTATAAGTTACTGAAAGAGTTAAATTCCATAACTTAATACTCATGCAAATGCAGTTCGTGGGATGTGCTTCTGCAGAATTTCATTTCCAGCAGCAGTTCTTAATATTTCAAAGAAAACGCTTCAAGGAAATTATTGTAATTATTTAAGTTTTGCATGTATGAACAAGGTACTAAAACAGAAAATAGCATTCATGCATAAAAACAATATATATATATATATGTGTGTGTGTGTGTGTGTGAAATAAATACTATAAATATCTTGATGATAAGAAGATAACTACACTCTTAGACAAAAAAAAAAACGACGCACCAAGAAGGAATTATCCGAATGGGATGAAAATCGGTAGATACATGTGCAGAAAAACAAATGATTACAGTTTGAGAAAAATTGGATGATTTATTGAAGTGATAGAGCTTCACAAAGTGAAAAAGTCAGTAACGCATTTGTCCTCTTCTGGCCCTTATGCAAGCAGTTATTCGGCTTGGCATCGATAGACAGAGGTTGCGGATGTCCTCTTGAAGGATATCGTGCCAAATTCTGTCCAATTGGCGCGTTAGATGGTCAACATCCCGAGCTGGTTGGAGTGCCCTGCCCATAATGCTCCAAACGTGTTCAATAGGAGAGAGATCCGGCGACCTTACTGGCCAAGGTAATGTTCGGCAAGCAGTAAAAACATGTACATGTGGGAGCGGGCATTATCTTGCTGAAATGTAAGCCCATGGTGGCGTGACATGAAGGGCAACACAACGGGCCTTAGAACTTCGTCAACGTACCGCTGCGCTGTAAGATTGCGACGGATGACAACCAACGGGGTCCTACTATGAAATGAAATGGAACCGCAGACCATCACTCCTGGTTGTCGGCCTGTCTGCCGGAAGACACTCAGGTTGGTATCCCACCGCTGTCCGGGGCGTCTCCAGACTCGCCTTCGCTGGTCATCGGGGCTCAGTTCAAAGCAGGGCTCATCACTGAAGACTATTCTACTCCAGTCAGTGACATTCCAGTGCGAATGAGCTCGACACCACTGCAAACGGGCTTGACGTTGTACAGAGGTCAATGGTAGTCGGCGCAAGTTGCGCCACGACCTCAGCCCCCTTTCTGTGAGCCATCTATGAATGGTCCTTGCAGTCACTGAAGCATTAGTTGCACGTACAATCGATGATAATGATGCATCTGGAGCTGTGAGTGCCGCTCTGACGATTACGTTCTGTAGTTTCTCTATGCCTACCGCTCCCTTCTTGACGCTGCGTGCGGCCATGATTCACCCATTCCTGCCAACACGGTCTAATAGCGGCATCGCTCCTGCTCAAATGACAAGCTATTCGCCGATAAGCCAACCGGCTTCTGAACCCAACTACACGACCTCTCTCAAATTCTGACATCTGCGCATCTCGTTCTCGCACTTGTATGCGAGGTATAGTTACTGTCTACCAAAGTACACGGAATGAAATTCGTGAAGAATTTATGACCTGGAATCGTAAATTAATGATTTCGAATCGTTATTTTTCCTCTTAAACACCCTGCCAGTTGCGAAGATCAGATGCGCTGTAGCGACAACCATTCGTTCATTGGCAGCCAAAATGCAAAATTTTGCATTTTTCGTCGAAACCTGTATGCATATCAATTTGTGTCTAATTTGCTTTACATCTTCTCGGTGCGTCGTTTTTTTTTGTCTAAGAGTGTATTTCTAATTTATGCGCATTTCTAGTATTTCTAGTAATGGCGGGGGTTTCATAGATGCGTATCGGAGAAGAAAAACTAGCGGACTTAGGTATATCACATAATTTTATTTGTTGATGAAGCAAGCTTTAAGAACCACAAAGAGGTGTACATATCATCATGGGTGCGATGTACACGCAGCAATTTTGTATACTTTACATTTTTAGAAATGGGTGATAGACAGCAGAAGCAAGCGATGCATCTCAGCAGCAGCAAGGTGAAGTAGGAAAGAGACACGCATTCAGTAAAGCGTAGCCTATATATAATCAAAAGTTTCTCTAATATGACTGCACGAGAGCTGTCTGCATTGCAGCACGTTTACGTAAGAAAGCATGAACGGATTAATTAGGAAAGACGCAGTTTAACAAAACTATTAACTGTTAAAAGGGTAGTTATACACATTAAAATGAAGAATATATAAAGTGGATCATATTAAATTAATAATAGGAAATATTTCATAACGAAAATTGACTTTAAGAAAGCAATTTCATTTATTGTGCAACATACTTGTGGCATTTCTGTTTAAATTTGACTAACGGAATGTTATTTAATTTAATTTTTTTCTTTCTGCTTCTTTTCCTCACGAGGTTTATCAATTTCTGAATACATGTAGGTTTTGAATGGGAAGCGGGCTTACTATGAAGTGTAGAATTTTATGAACAGAAATGTGAGATTTTTGGCGTGTTTCCCCTGTTCTTCCGA
>KK116364.1:255235-266011 GCA_000611955.2 Stegodyphus mimosarum
CAGATTTTTTTATTATTATTACATATATATATATATTTGAAATATATATGTTTTTACTGTATGTAAATATACATATTTACAAATACTACTGGACGTTGAAATTGCTCCACTAAGAAGGGAAGCGATTGGCAAAATTTTATTTACTGTATTCATACACTATAATGGCAGTAAGACACGATTAACTCTGCAGGTAGTTTTAGATATACAGTTTAGAAAATTAGAATACAAAGCTCCTACTTCTGGCAGCAACAGTGGCTATAATGCCAAGTCGAAATTAACTTGGCTAGTAGATAGGGGCACTTCAATACTATATGCAGCTTCTTCAATTATAGTGGTATGCCACTCTCTCGACAATAAACCACTAGTTGTTCTCAGTGGTTAGAGATCTGGAGAAAGTGCTGGGTAGGTCAAAGGTCGGACACCCATGACGAATGAAAGCTGGCAATATTCGTTCTCCTCTGTGCCTCTACACATGGATATATCCATCATAATGCTGTATGCAGAACTGGGATTCGTCTGAGATGACAACGTGGTGCCACTCCTGTTCAGTGTCGCCGTTTGTCGCATCACTCTACGTGCTTCTGTCTCTGCTGCAGTGTCATAAATGGTCACCGTGCTGAGAGTCCATGATGCTACAGATATAGTCGCACTGTCCGTACGGACAGTTGTTCTGTATACGAGCCAAGTTCCTAACTCAAGATAAGTGACATGGCTGTGCAATCCCTCAAGACCGAGAGAACAACATGTCTGCCCTCTTCTGCATTAGAAGCCCCAAGCCGCTGAGCTTTAGTTTTCAGTATAACACTTCTGAACTCATCGATTCTATATTCGCCTGACAGTCATGGGATCCCGACTAATACGAGGAGCAATGTTGCGGAAAGATTAACCGCAGTCTCGATAGGACATGATCCTGAAGCAGTCAATTCCTACGCATGTTGGCAGGAGATTCCCCTTCTTACACGAGGCATAAAACAAGCTTTACAAAGGCAACTAACTTTCAAATGCGACTTCCAAATGAGAAACTTTTCATTCTTCCCATTTGTTCGTAATGCAGATGGCGTTACTGTAACTGTTTTTTGTATATGCGGCTGGAAGTTATAACATTTGCATTATCTTTCATGCAAATATGACATTCGTTGCATGCCTCCTTCATGGTTTAATGGCTATCAATGTATATACGCATATATACTCGTGGCAGTTTAACGGTAACTGAACTTTTGAACTATTATTTGCTGTCTAACTATTTATTTAATTGCATTTTTTCGCATATCTAAAACTGTAAGTTTAAAGAAATTGTACGGATGTAACTGCAATCGTATCTGTGTCGCAGTTAGCAATGTAGTCCTTTTTCGTGTTCGCGTGAAGACGCACGCATTCTTATAAATTGTTTTTGTTGAATATAAAAGTTGTTATACTGTGAAGATGACGATTGATTAAATTAGTCAATGAATTACTTCTCTTCCAGTACAATGAACATGTGTTATGTCTCTGTACACTGTAGTGGTGTACTCAATATAGCATATTCTGCTTTGTTAGTCATTTCTTAGAATGTTGAAAATTTAAGAATATTTTCAAATCGTTAATATTTTTAAGTTATTAATACTGTCAAACACATTTATAATGAACAGGAATCTAAAATTATAATTGCTTTGAGAGGGACGGTCTTATAATACACTTACACATGCCAGCTATCCTCGTACAAATTTAAATTATCACTTTCTTCGCGTAAAAAAGTAATAACAATCATAATGAAGACATTTTGTCAACCTCTTCCTGTTCTTTATAGCCAAGTACAATTTTACATACATTACTAAACATTACATTATATTGTATTTATTAAAAATTTAGTAAGAAAGTACAAGAACAAGATATTCAACATACCCACTCTTTCTGTTAGACAGGTCTCTTACAACAGCATTCTGAAGCCTGAAATATATAAAGATATAAGACGAAGAAAATATGTTCCGAAATTTTACTATAACTTATGATATCAGCATAGGTGAATTCCATCTCCAACTAGGCTTTAAAAGAAATTTGTTAAAAATTTGCGAAATTAAGTTTCACTAAAATTTTTTTTATATTGCTTCCTTTCTGTACCTATTATTTCTTTCCCTCGAGCATTACCAGAAATCAGATGAAGTTTAAATAGTAAGTAAAAGAATTAAATAATAAAGCGTACTGAGCAGTTACCCCAGTTAGCTATTTCTCCTCAGAGATAAGCCTGGCTCAGGCGTTCATTTCCATGAGTCGCATTCAGGCTCCCGCGCAATTAGTGCTATCCCAGTATAGACTTACACGATTTTCGATTGTGTAGGATTTCGATGGGTTGACCATGGCATAAATATGAGATGGGCAAATCATAGCGATGAGATAAGCATTTCAGAGTTCGATGTTATTATAAGTCTTACAATCGTGAAACCTGACGAGACCAAGGCTACACCGTAGCCTGCTACACACAGAACAAATCAAAGTCCAAGTAAGACCGGCGAAGCACCTCAGTGGCAGGAGTAAGGCAGTACTATGACAATATTAATATTATTAAGCCAGTAACAGTAGAGGAGAGGTCACAGATTTATGTAGTTGCAGGTTGTGATGCAGTGAAATTGTCAAGATGGGGAAAAGGGGCGGAATATAATTAATGGAACAATTGTTAATTAGAATAATAAATGGTATAATAAATATCACATACATGATATTTATTTATTACTAGGAAGCTGGGATATTTCCTCTAATATGAGGTACTTGCATCTTATCTAATAAGTGTGTGCATTTTCTAAGTTCGGGTAATTTACGTTTGTAGTGTTACGAATTTCACATTTATTTGGCTATTTATTTAGAATTGTAATTAGATTTGCTTCATGTTGCCTTAGCAACGCAGACGATTTTTGAAGAGAAAGCTACGTCGAAAAAAAAATAGCAATAAAAATAAAAGAGCGCGTGCATTTAATGCTTGATAAATAAATATCTCGTAATTACTGTTGCCATCCAGAAAAATCTAGAAAAATCGTGATTGTTCTACTGATAATTAAAAAGCTTATAAAAGCCGAGGTGAAACACCTCATCTCAGTTAGTTAGTGAGTTAGTCGTTGTTGTTGCTGTTATACTTGTAGCTGTAAAAAGCGAACTGCTGTTTGTTTACTTAATGCTGTATTGATTGTAGCGATTTCGCTGTGAGATAGAACTATTTTATCTGTTTTGAACTGAGTTTTTGCTAAACGTTTGAGATATTGTGATATTGTGCGAAGATCTGTGAAGAAATATTTCAGCATTTTAATTTATTTCTTGTGGAAAGAATAAATTTTTGTTAACTTTTTAACGACTTGTGCATTCAATATATAACGAACCCGTACGCACGTAACAATATTTGGTGTCAGAAGTGGGATATTTTGAATGCCATTAACTAGAGCAATGGAAGAACAATTAAGGCAATTTATGGCAGCCTTTGCTGCATTTAAAGATGAGATGAAAGATTCTGTTAAAGAAGAGATAAAATCCGTTAAAGAAGAGATGAAAGCTGGCCAAGATTCCGTGAAAGAGGAGATGAAAGCTGGCCAAGAATCTGTAAAAGATGAAATGAAGGCTGTTCAAGAATCTGTAAAAGATGAAATGAAGGCTGTTCAAGAATCTGTAAAAGATGAAATGAAGGCTGTTCAAGAAAAGATTGAAGCAGGTCAAGAGGAAATGAAAAGAGAAATTACCAGCGTAATAGAAAATAAATTCGAGGCCATGGAAGGCAGAATCGACGCTGTTGAAAATAAAGTTGAACACATTGAAGAAAGAGTTTCTGCTGTAAAAGAACAAATAGAAGGAAGAGTTTCTGCTGTGGAGCAACAAATTGATGACAAGATTTCTGCGGTTGCGAAAGAAGTTGATACTTTAAAGAAATTCGTAGCGACGGCAGGAAGCAATTCGGATAGTTTCAAATTTCTACCCATGAGTGCTCGCCCTTCTCTGAAGCTATCGACATATGATGGGAAGACCTCCTGGCAAGTGTATAAGACACAATTTTCTATAGTTGCGGAAGCAAATGGATGGGATTCCCAAGCTAAGGCCTGTCACCTTGCGGCTTCTCTGAGAGCAGACGCAGCGGACATCCTTCAAACTCTTCCCGAAAACAAAAGGCTAGATTTCGAAGCTCTGTCCGGTGCTTTAGAGCTGCGTTTTGGAGAGAAGTGTTTAAAAGATTACAGCAGGCTGCAGTTAAAATCCCGTCAACAGAAGCCTACGGAAACACTCCAGGAGCTCGCCACGGATGTTGAAAGGCTGTCCCACCTCGCCTTTTCGGAGTGCCCGACAGAAACAAGAGAAATCCTGTCCCTGCAATACTTCATCGACGGCATCCGGGATCCTGAAATACAGAAAGCACTGCGAATGGCTGATGTGAAGGACTTAAAAAGTGCTCTGGTGTATGCCATGAAATTCGAGGCAGCACAGCAAGCCACTCGTAGAGACCGCCACCCAATCAGAGCTGCTCACATACAAGAACCAGTGGATCCAATGACTGCTCGCCTAGACGATTTAACCAGAAAGGTGAATGCTTTGACACGGAATACTGGTGACAAGAAACCGTTCGTAAAGTGCTGGAACTGCGGAGCTGAAGGGCACATTCGAAGAAACTGCAGAACACCCCAGGGCACGGATGTTAAGACCGCGCCTCTCAAGAAGGAGGGAAACTAATTCGTGGCCATCTCGCGGGGCGGAGGTTGCCAGATAATGAAAAGCCCCAGTTTAAAGCGCTTCAGATTTCTGCAGTGAGTGGCGGCAATAACGGAATTTTCATCATGGGACAAATCAATGGAATTCCTTGTAACATGACGATCGACACGGGAGCCAATGTTACCATCATTCGAAAAGATTTGGCTCAACAACTCGAAGGTAAACTTATCTGGACGCCGCCCTGCGTTACCCTCCAGACTGTGTCCGGCGAGAAGATCAATATAGAAGGGAAATTAAACGTTAACATCACCTTTGGAAGTGCCGCTTACCATCACACGGCATATGTAGCAGAAATTACAGACCCTTGCATACTCGGATTGGACTTTTTAAGGAAATACAATTTTTCCTTGGACTTTAAAAATAACGAACTGCATTCTGCCTCTGAGGACATAACTTTATTCGGGATTAATGATGAAGGAGTGAAATCTATCCACAAAATCATAGCTCAAGACGATATCACAATACCGGCAAGAACAGAAATTTTACTTCCTGGATCCATAGCCGAAAATAGAAATTTCCGCTACGGCGTCATGGAATATCCCAAGAATTGTAATAGCCCTAAAGGAGTATTAATAGCCTCAGCACTCGTCGACCTATCGGGGACCGTTATCCCGGTGAGAGTTGCCAATGTAACTGATAAGGCGAGAGTTATTAAGAAAGGTGAAGTGGTTGCAGAATGTACTCCAGTAACCAGCGTTGAAAGAAAAAGTAACATCTCAAAAACCGTGTCTTCAGACAACATTATATCGGAGTTATTGCAGAATGCGCAATTAAACGATGAGGAAAAGAATGCTGCCGAGCGTGTCATTAAAGATCTTCAAGATGTTTTCTCCCGCTCGTCTTCTGACGTGGGTCGAACCAGTTTAACTCAGCATAGAATCGATACTGGTGATCATCCACCAATCAAGCAACATCCAAGACGTCTGCCGATTTCGAAACAGGAAGAGGTGCGAACACTTTTAACGGACATGCAAGAAAGCAATGTCATCGAGCCTTCAGCAAGTCCCTGGGCATCTCCCATCGTCCTGGTGAAGAAGAAAGACGGGTCAACTAGATTTTGCGTTGATTATCGCCGGTTGAATGAGGTTACGAAGAAAGACAGTTACCCTCTTCCTAGAATTGACGACATTCTGGATACTCTTTCTGGAAGCAAGTGGTTCTCGACACTTGATTTAAAGAGTGGATATTGGCAGGTAGAAATACATCCTGATGACCGAGAAAAGACGGCATTTACTACAGGACAAGGACTTTGGCAGTTCAAGGTGATGCCGTTTGGACTATGTAATGCGCCGGCTACATTCGAACGTCTAATGGAGACTGTTTTAAAAGGTCTTTCATACGAAGCCTGTCTGATATACCTGGATGACATCATCATCGTCGGGAAGAGTTTCGAAGAACATTTGGAAAATCTTAGAAAGGTGCTTCAGAAACTGAAAGAAGCCAATCTGAAGTTGAGTCCCGCTAAATGCAAATTATTCAGACAGGAAGTGACTTACCTCGGACATGTCATCTCTGCTGAAGGTGTGCGCACGGATCCTGAAAAAGTGTCAGCAGTTAAAGACTGGAGACGTCCCGAAAATGTCCACCAGCTGAGAAGCTTTCTAGGGCTTTGTACCTACTATAGGAGATTCGTGAAGGATTTTTCATCCATTGCGAGACCCCTTCACAAGCTGACAGAGAGCAAGCAAAAGTTCGTGTGGACAAAAGAATGTGAGGATGCATTTAAGAATCTGAAGGAAGCCTTAACATCTGCTCCAATCCTGACGTATCCTCAGCTCGACAGACCATTTATTCTCGACACGGATGCGAGTAATGAAAGTGTCGGCGCTGTTCTGTCCCAAGAAATAGAGGGCCAAGAACGTGTAGTGGCTTACTGGAGCAAGTGCCTATCTAAACCGGAGAGGAATTACTGTGTCACCAGGAAAGAGTTGCTCGCCATAGTCAAAGCCGTAGAACATTTCCATCATTATCTATACGGCAGAAAATTCCTGCTCCGCACAGATCATGCATCATTGGCCTGGCTTTTAAATTTCAAGAATCCTGAGGGTCAGATAGCCAGGTGGATACAGAGACTCCAGGAATATGACATCACTATCCGTCATCGCAAGGGACAGTCGCACGGAAACGCTGACGCCTTGTCTAGAAGACCTTGCCCAGAAAACTGCCGATATTGTTCCAGGGTCGAAGCTAAATACCAACTGGTTAATCCAGTCGCACGGCAAATTACAGCATCAACATCGGCTGATCCAGACCCATGGAGTGACAAGGAAATCAGGAAAGACCAGCTGGAAGACCGTGATATTAAACCCATAATTGAGTTAATGGAGACCTCAAACAGAAAACCTACCTGGCAGGATATTTCGAGCTATAGTCCCACGACAAAACAATATTGGGCTCTCTGGGACTCACTCCATATTCGAAACGGCGTCTTGTACCGAAAATTCGAATCGGATGATGGAAAAACATTCCGATGGCAGCTGGTACTCCCAAGATCCCGAATCCCGGACGTCCTTAAAGAACTACATAGCAGCCCTGCAGGAGGTCACTTCGGAATAATGAAGACCTTGCAGAGAGTTCGGGAGCGTTTCTACTGGAATAATGCAAAGGATGACGTGCAAAAGTGGTGCCGAACTTGCGATGCCTGTGCAAGTCGGAAAGGACCGAAGAAACGCAGCCGGGGGAAGCTGCAACGTTACAATGTAGGAGCACCTTTTGAACGTATCGCCTTTGACATCTTAGGACCTCTGCCACGAACTGCTGATGGCAACAAATACATCCTCGTTGCCATTGATTACTTCACCAAGTGGCCTGAAGCGTATCCTATTCCTGATCAAGAGGCTGTCACAGTAGCAGAGATGATGATACAGCACTGGATTTCCAGATTCGGAGTGCCTCTTCAGTTACATTCCGATCAGGGAAGGAATTTTACCTCGGCTGTAGTCAAGGAACTCTGCAAGCTACTCGGCATTGACAAAACCCAAACGACGCCTTTACATCCCCAGTCGGACGGTATGGTAGAGAGGTTTAATCGAACCATCCTCAATAACCTCTCATTAGTGGTTTCCAGAAACCAACAGGACTGGGACAAGAAGTTGCCACTATTTTTACTGGCTTACCGCAGTGCTGTCCACGAGACTACCGGCTATTCCCCATCTCAGATGCTCTTCGGTCGTGACCTTCGTCTGCCATGTGATCTTTTGTTTGGTCGCCCTCCAGATGCGCCTTCATCGCCTGAGGAATACATTCAAGACCTCCAGGCCCGGTTTGAAGTGATGCACAACTTTGCACGAGAGCGAGTCAACTTGGCGACGGAGAAGATGAAGACCCGCTACGACACGAGAGCTACTGGACATCGTTTCAACGAAGGAGACAAGGTGTGGTTATGGAATCCGACTCGTCGAAAAGGACTTTCTCCGAAACTACAATCACCTTGGGATGGTCCTTACACAGTCCTAAACAGGCTGAACGACGTCGTGGTTCGGATCCGTAAGTCATCGAACTCTAAACCTAAAGTCGTTCATTACGACAGGTTAGTTCATTACTATGGCCATAGTACGTAGTGTATATAGTTGTAAATAATAATGTACATAGTATAAGACCATGGTCCTATTTGTATTTAGTATTTGATTTGTATTTGTTAAGTATTAGTATTTGATAAGTATTTGTATTTAATAGCATTTGTATTTGATAGTATTTGTACTTAGTATTTGAATTGTATTTCGCGTTGGATAGAATTTAATTTGCTGAAAGTCACTTATTTTAATTATTGTTTATTTTGTTATTATAAAGTAATGTTTATTATAGCACTGATGCTTTAGTTGTAAGTTTGGCTTCCTGTCCAGGGATTGTACTGCCCGGGACGTGCAGTCCTTGGGAAGGGGGCAATGTTACGAATTTCACATTTATTTGGCTATTTATTTAGAATTGTAATTAGATTTGCTTCATGTTGCCTTAGCAACGCAGACGATTTTTGAAGAGAAAGCTACGTCGAAAAAAAAAAAAACAATAAAAATAAAAGAGCGCGTGCATTTAATGCTTAATAAATAAATATCTCGTAATTACTGTTGCCATCCAGAAAAATCTAGAAAAATCGTGATTGTTCTACTGATAATTAAAAAGCTTATAAAAGCCGAGGTGAAACACCTCATCTCAGTTAGTTAGTTAGTTGTTGTTGTTGCTGTTATACTTGTAGCTGTAAAAAGCGAACTGCTGTTTGTTTACTTAATGCTGTATTGATTGTAGCGATTTCACTGTGAGATAGAACTATTTTATCTGTTTTGAACTGAGTTTTTGCTAAACGTTTGAGATATTGAGATATTGTGCGAAGATCTGTGAAGAAATATTTCAGCATTTTAATTTATTTCTTGTGGAAAGAATAAACGTTTGTTAACTTTTTAACGACTTGTGCATTCAATATATAACGAACCCGTACGCACGTAACAGTAGATTTGAATTATTTTCCCAATTTGGGGACCTATGATGTTCTGCACCTCTTTCATAACATTCATTAATTCAGATAACTCTGAGAAATTGTCTTTGTTGGTAGAAGAACTTATGCATAGAGGATTCTCAACCTCGGCTGAGTTGGGGGTAGATGAAGGTTCTATAACCTTCTCATTTTCAACCTGACTAATCTGTGGCCGCGCTGCTTAAGCGTAGCTGATTCCTGGCCTAAGAGTGATTTCTGCATTTGTTTTTTTCGTGATGGGAACCTAGGGCAACCCCTATATGAGGCCACATGGGGCCCGAGGCAGTTTGCGCACTTTGGCGTATCCAGGTGCCCCTGATGTCACAATTACCAGTTCGGTGTTATCCAGCACATCTTACGCACCGCGGTGCAACGTGGCAATTTTCCGATGAATGATGCCATTTCTGGCAATTGTGGCATTGAGGAACCTGGTTTTTCACCACATATTTTTCAATTTTAATGCTAAATAACATAAGGTGCGTTATGGAATAAATTTCATCAATTTTTTCATTGGGAATCAGCTGCGCTTGAAACAGCGGCATTGGTACTTTGGTTTTGTATTTAGTTATTGAACTATCCTATGTACCTTAAAACCAAGATAAACTAGCGATTCCTTAACGACGTCTACATCAGAATCAGATGGTAAACCTCGTATAAGAACTTTCACAGGTTTGAGGTGTCTAGGGTTTACAAGATAATGTTCGACATTATTGTAGAGAAAATATTGGCTTAGACTACGATGGGCATCCGCTGTAAGCGGTTCAACTTTAAGAAATTCGCCGCTTAAACGGCCGAAGAACTTGCACTCTGGTAGTGCATCGGCGAGGGCTTTTAGGTAATCATAGAACTTAATTCCCTGCTTGGGTTTGGCCATAATAGGGGGAACAGTTTTTTGCTTAACAGAATTATTATCTTTTGCATTATCATTTTCACTAGTTTGAGGAACAGGAGTATTATTATTATCCCGGGGATCATCATTAGAAACTGACTGAGTATTATCCATAGCCTCAGAAGTATTGTCCGGCAGACAGGCTAAGCGATCTTTACTAGGGTTTGCTGGAGCTAACATTTGTAAAGCCGACTGTTTTAGGGAATCTTAATGACGTTCTTATCGTTTTAAATACCTTTATTACTTCCAGACTGCTCAAACAGCGGTGTACGTCTTTTTGTTAATTTTAAGTTTAGCCTTATAAGTTGTAGCAAATAATTCTTATTTGCAGTTGAATTAGTTACGAAAGCAATAGGTTTCGGAGAAAATAAGGTAAAAATGTATTACGATATAAGTAGATCTTAAACTTTATAAAGTGAATATGTATAAATGAGGCAATATAGTATTTGAGCTTTAAATTCTATTAGAATTAGTGGTTTCAGCAATGGGCCAATGAAAAAACAACTAAACCTCGTCATTCCAAGGTACTTATTGTATTTCATCATTAGGAAGTGAGATAGTTGAGTTGAATCATGGATTTGCGAGCTGCTAGGTACAAGTAGTGGACTACTTTACATTTAATCAATTTATTATCCCCGAAACTTCACGGAATTTTGGTACATATATGTTTTATCATAATCTAAACTTTTATATATATATATAT